>PRKT01001269.1:58726-95426 GCA_003671525.1 Saccostrea glomerata | reverse complement strand
CAATAGGGACAGTAATTATCAGTAAATGTCAGCACTTGTCTAAGTTTTTCAGCAGGGACAGTAAACGGGTCAGTAATTGTCTAAGTTTATCAGCACCGACTAAGATTGTCAGCACTTTTCTAAGTTTATCAGTACCGGCAGTAAAAAGGTCAGTAATTGTCTAAGTTTTACAGTAACGACAGCACATTGTCAGTAATTTTCTAAGTTTGTCAGTAAAAAATGGGAATGTCAGTACGTTTCTGACTTAGTAGTGTATAGATATATAGGGTATAAAGGTAGACATGTAGACACAAACAGAAGAAAACGTGGAATAAAAAAATCATTAAAAATGTAATTTGAGTCCGAAATTCAAGTGATAAGAGCATTGCTATTCAAAACATTATCCCAATGTTTATTTTATCCTATTTGTTGTGAGGTAAAGGAATATTGATTTAATCTTTCCCAGGTTTATTAAAACAGCACAAATTTCGTCACCGACCTCTGAATAATATAGGTAGGATCAGATACTCTGTAGGAATTGCATTTATAAAATAAAATCAATGCGTTACATGTTTATTACCAACAGAACAAGTAAAACTGACCTGTACCATCAAAGGGTTGTTTTAAAGCAGTGTCTTATACTTATTCCTTCCAACAAAAAGTTTAATATGCTTATCAATATTAAACGTCATGGTGATATTTAAATGCCTTTGTTCATAAATTTTGCGCTTAAATTCAACCGCAGAAAATGCTATGGTTTGTTTGCATTCCCATACTGGATTGTTATTTTATGTCAAGGTTAGGAATTTGAGAGCTTTAAAATTAATAAGAAATACCGGTATTTTCAAATCTATAAAGCATGAAATCGCTAATTACATTTTTAAATGTAAAATTGGAAAACTTGCTCGATTTAAAATTAAAAAGTGCTATTTACAGATAATTTCACAAATGTGTAGTTACTTTTGTTAATTTCGACGTCATAAATTCATAATACATCATGGAAAGCGAACAATAGCTAATGATGATTTAAATTACTTGTTTCTGTCACAAGGGAAATCAACATTTTAAACCTCCTTTATCATTCTTTCGAATATAAATTAAAAGGGTTACTGAGAATTGTATGGCTATATATGTTACTTATCGTGCAAATCTTGCCCCTAAATGCCTGAAAAGGGAAGAAAAATTTAAGAATGCCTTCTCAATGTTTGAGTTGAACTTCTACATCGAGATAAATATAAGTAAGATTTGAAGAAAATCCTTTTTCAAATTAAAATTAAATGCATTCAGTAGAAGTAAATGTTAGAGCTCTTTCGCTCTACATTACTTTCCCTATGCATAAACACATGTATAAGGTTTTTATGTCGCCTGTATATTCCAATAAACTAGCATGTACATGTATATATTCCTTTCTGGGGAAAAAGACATAATCTCCTAGATTAGACCTTAGGCCTTTGTTTCCACCTCTGAAATTTATGAGGTCCTATCTTCAAACACTCAAACACTTTTAAATTCATATCGTTTGTAGTTTTGTATGAAATTAATCTCTCTTTGTCATGTTTTCATTTTCAATATGATTAAAATGTCGCTTAAAATTTGGTTTAAAATTACGATAATCAAACTATTTTGACAATTTGCAAATAATTTTACCCAACCCTCTTACAAGGTCTTTTCTGTGATTATATTTTTGAAAAGAAATTAATATGCTAACAAAGAGGATTAACGTTTGTAACTTTTTGAAGTTAGATAATAAATTGGAAAACTTTATCTTGAACTAGATCAGTTTCACTATCAAGCCACCTTTAAATTTATCTATAACAAAAGAAATCAATAGTTTTCTTGCACATTGATTCTTTAGTCATTCTCAAGGCCCGAATAACATTTGTTATCTATAATATATCATTCTAGCTAACTATATTTTCACATTTGATTCTACACCTTTGTGTTTAGTCCCTTGCCGGTTCTGTCTATTTGTCATTCTTAGTCGCTTGGTTATCCGCAATTTTTCTTACCATTGCACATATTGAGCTGATTTTTGGTATATGTTAATGATTTTGATGAGTTACAGATCAAGTTTTAATTTCTTCTCGCCTTATTCATTTTGAGGGAATTTTGGCATTTTCTTTTTTTAATTGGAATTACAATCGGGTTCCTGGTGCTCTAATTTAAAATTTCAAAAGAGCTCCTACTCTAAAGAGAAAAAGAGAAACACGGTAGAAGACATATATTGCTTATGCAACACTTTCGGGGTGCTTGATATGTTTTTTGACTAGGAGGGATCTGCCTACCTGGTCAATGCTACGAGGTCGAGGTTTTTGGAACCAATCAATAGGAAGGTTTTTTTATCATCCTTCGGACTTGCTTACGATCCTATAGTTTTAGAAAGAGTGAATAATGTATACCCTTTTCCCATATTAGTATATTTAAAAGATTGTCTATAGATTCATAGTTATCTTCATGTATTTCCTCAGACATAGTGGTCCCTAGGGTCTGGAATTTAGTCTGAAATAGATATGACCTTTTAAAACTAATCATCTTATTAGAGGAGAAATATAGGTTGTGTACTAATTAACTTTTCGAAATTAAAATTAGTTTTTCATTATTGAATAAGCGGCAGAATAAATGTATGTGTTACTAATAAAAATCAAATAACCAAATTCTTGTGTAGAAACAATTTTTTTTTTCTAAAAATAAGGTAGTTTGATTCTTAAAGTAAAGGGTGAAGAATCATGTTTTTTTCTTTAATTCAGTTAATCGGTCTCAGACTTTTAAAGACCCCATTGAAAATACTTTGTAAAAACAGTTTTGCAAAAATAAAAGGAAAAAAGGAAGTTTGGCCAATATTTCCATTTTTCAATCATTATACCTGCATCTCCAAAACAGTATTTTACATAAATTACAAGTATTAATCGATCTCTTTTTTTTTGTTGAAAGGATACTCTTTTTGTAATCTTTAGAATGATGTATTCGTACCATATTTTGTTGTAATATTTTAAGATTTTTGTTAAAAGAATTGATTTTATAAGTTATTGCCAATTAATTTGCATTAAAGTTTAGAAGATTTTCAATTAAAGGTATGTTAGATTGTTTAATATAAAGTTCAAAGTTTCATAAAGTATGTCAAAGTAATTCAACAATGAAATCAAATATTAGTTTAAATTTCAAAATACCATATGTTCATTTCTTAAAATTCAGTATCATTAAAACGTACAATTTCTCTTCACGTTATAAAACGCTGCAGGTACCTAGAGACAGGGAGGTTTTTTTAAATAACACTTTTGTGAATTGAATAAAAATTATAGCCTTTTTCAACATATGTATTTTTGAAATAATGTCTATGGATTGATCCATTTCTTTTTCATTAGACATAATGGTCCCTATAGGCAGGGTCTGGAATTGAGCTAAACAAAGAATTCGAATAACAATCCAATTATTTTAAGAGAGGAAATAAACCTGTAGTTTACTTATTAGCTTTTCGAAATTAGATTTTGACGTACATAATTAAAAGTTAGCAGCTACGTTTCAAGAAACTTCTATGTCTTTAAATGAATATCATATAATCAAATTCTTGTTTTGAAAAATGAAAGTTTTCTGAAAGTTAAGTATTTTAATACTTAATATTCATCATCAAAGATTAAAGAAGGATATGGAGATAACGAACAGTATTCAATATCAAAGTCCATAAAGCAAAACAAAATAAGAGCAGAGCAAACACGGACCCCAGAATCATCAAAGGTGGGATCATGTGCCATGGAAGAGTGAGCATCCCCTGCTGACCGATCACACACGCCGTGTGCTCCTTGTCATCATCAGGAAATAACGAAAAAAAATCCGTCGTCAATTCAGTGTATAAATAATAGACTAACAATTGTTATGAAAAATATCAGTCAGCATTTGACTCAATGATAAACTGAACTTGCTGACAAGGTAATTGTATCGATTGATGGTATATTGTTTAACGTCCCTCTCGAGAATCATTCACTCATATGGAGACGCCACCTTTGCCGGTGGAGAGCTGCAAATTTTTGTCCTATACTCGGCACTCAAGGCCATTGAGCAGGGAGGGATCTTTTTTTTGCTAGCCCCTACTGCAACACGGGACCTTGGTTTATACGGTCTCATCCGAAGGACCGGTCTCCACGTCCCGCAGTGGGATTCGAACCCGCGACGTAAGGATTGACTCTTTACTTTGCGACTCTAGAGCAGACGCTCTAAACACTGCGTTTTTCTATCTTCGTAAAAAGAAAAGTACAAAAAGGTAGTTTATTATACTTGCTTTATTTCATATGTGTGAATATTTATTGCCTTTATACTTTCCATCCAGAAAAACTGGACCAAATTCGCATCAGGTTGTTTGCATTAACAGCACGGATGTTAACTCTATCACCGGCTTTCAAAACCAGTGGATATGTTCTGGAGCAGTTTTCATATCCTTGACCTTTAAGATTATTACAGTTTCCCAGTCCTTTTCTCTGTCCATTGAGAAGGATTTTCGAGTTAAATATCTTTCCGGGTGCCACGACACTTGTCCAAGAAAATACGTAAAGCCCGTTAGATGGCGCTGTGAAGACACCGGTATACCCACTGTACGCGTTTCCATAGTTGTAATACACACCACCGTAAACAACGTTGACGTCGGAACCTATCTTCAGGCGTAGTGTTCTGGTTGTGAATGCATTAAATGCAATATAGTTACCTGCGATATAAAAGTTTAATGTTAGAAAAAGTATAATGAAACAACAACATAGAATATGTGTTATCTTTTTGTAAAGAAAACAGTTAGAATTGTATATTTAAGGGTTTCTAGTGATCATTGAAACCAAAATTATGTAATTCAATTAAACTGGGTCTTTTTGCAACATTAAAAGCTCACGAAATATTCGATTACAAATGCTACAGTTCATAAATATAACATGTATTTAAAAAATATTTTCGCTTGCAATATCCATAAATTAGTCTTAGTAACTAAAAATACATTGACTTGAATTAAAAAAAACAAAACATCACGGAAAGCAAACTACTGGTCTTTTATGTGAAAAAAAAAATTAGGGTTATTTTATAATAAAAGGATTGAAATTACAAGTTAAAACAACAAAATGAACAAGTGCTTACGCAAAAAGTTACAAGCTATTAATAAATTTAAGATTTAGAATTTACCTGACGGCTCCACAAACGGTAACAATGATAAGAAAATAACAAAAACAGCAGCTTTGGAACACAGCATCTTTCGAGCTCTAAAGATAATTAGATAAATATAACTTAGTATGTTTAATTAGCAGAATTGCTGTACACAGATTTATTTTCTAAACGTGTTATTTTCGCCTTTTCACTCTTACAAACGTATTTTTACCGTTTTAAATTCGCTTTGTTATACTTTTGTTCAAGAAATTATACTGCATGCTTTGAATTTGCCTTGTTTTAAATTCACCTAAATAAAGGTAGGGCCAAAGGGCAAAAATAAAACTTGGCAGAAATTTCCCTGTATATAGTAGTATGCTACAAGAAAAACACTATCTAGATTGCAATATGCAGGTATATTGTACAATATATTATATCATTATATAATAAATCTAGATAAATATATAATTTAATTACCTATTCGTTGAAGAAAAAGCTCACCAATATACGAAAATTAGATTACATTCATATATATATATAGTTATAATGTAGATGGTTCTATGTACCTGTAACAAATGTAATTAAACTATGAATTTGGAATCTCGAAAAAAAAAATGAGTACATTCAGATATAACAACCCATGCCAAATGCAACTGTTGCAACGTTTTTTTGAAAAATCCATACCGATCTGATGTGAATTGTAAAGAAAACTTCAGGATGTTTCCACATTACTGTTATTTTGAGTTTGAATTAAATCTTTAATTACACGAAAAAATAATGTCGTTGGTTCTATGTACCTGTAACATATGTTATTAAACTATGAATTTTAAATCTCGAAAATAAAAATGAACACATTCAAATATAACAACCAATGCCAAATCGAACTGTTGCAACGTTTTTTGCAATGCCAAATGCAACTGTTGCATTGTTTTTTGAAACATCCATACCGATCTGATGTGAATTGTAAAGAAAACTTCAGGATGTTTCCACATTAATGTTATTTTGAGTTTGAATTAAGTATTTAGTTACACGAAAAAATAATGTCGTTGGTTCTATGTATCTGTAACATATGTAATTAAACTATGAATTTTAAATCTCGAAAATAAAAATGAATACATTCAAATATAACAACCCATGCCGAATACAACTGTTGCAACATTTTCTTGAAAAATCAATACCAATCTGATGTAAATTTTAAAGAAAACTTCAGAATGTTTCCACATTAATGTTATTTTGAGTTTGAATTAAGTATATAATATACAAAAAAATAATATTCTATTCTTTTAATCAATATTTATCTCTCGCCCTTCCTTTTGCAGTCTATGTCGAGATAATTACAGCCCACACAGAATTAATTTTATTTTTTTTTAATTTTGGTGATAGCGGGAAAGAAGTGATATATTTACTAAAAATCATTATCTCTGTGAAGAAAAACAAACTTAAGAAAATATGTATTATGTTATTTCCCTCCTGGTATAATGAAACTTCAAAATGAAAAACTCAGTAATTGTATCAGAATCAATAGTATCATTTTACGATTTTCAAAACTTTACAAACATGAAATTAAAGCTCATGTACATGAAATAAAAAGCGTCTACAGGTTTGTTTACCTGGTAATGTATGCACTTCCAAAAAATAGAAATTCCCTGAAACAACGAAATTTTATGATGTAGGGAGGACTTTGAAAATTTCTATCATACATTTTCCTTACTCATATAGCAATTGGATTCCGAAACTTCTAATAAATCCTAACAAAGATACATTACAGGTTCCAGTAAATGTTCAACCAAGCCTCTTTCCTTACTCCTCACTAGGATATTGACAGAAGTGAATGAAAAACTTCAAGAGTACTGTGCTACAATATATATAAGAAGTGGCGTTTTTCAGATGTGGATACTCAAAAATGCAAATAACTTTTAGACAATTTGAAATCACAAGATTTTACCAAAATCAACAGCCTAAAATCTTACGACTTTTCAGCTTTATACACAAATTTTCCCCACTACACATTAAAGTTCAGGCTATTTGATATCATTGACGGCTGCTTTTTCAATAAAAGTGGAACTGGTAAATTTACTTACCTGCTCATTGGTCATTTGAAAGTTATTTTGTTAAAACACATTTTGATTACCCACACACACGTACTCTAAAGTTGACATCAAAGAGATGCTTGAGTTTCTGATTGAGAAAATCAATGTCGTTTCTAGGGATCAGCTATTCCAACAATTTATTGAAATTCCCACGGCTACCAATTGCGCTCCGTTATAAACAGACCTATTTTTATATTCAAATGAAGCAGAATTTGAACAAAATCTTATGCATGAAAAGAAAAAAACACTTGCTGTGGCCTTCAACTCGACATGTAAATATATCGACGACGTATCGTCAATTAACAGTGATATTTTCAATTCCTACGTCCATACGACATATCCTGGTGAGCTTGAGATCAAAGATACCACAACGTCTGACACATCTGTTTCATACTTGGATATTTTACTTGGAAAAGACGTTTATGGTGACCTAACAACCAAGCTATATGATAACCGTGATGACTTTAACTTTTCTATCGTCAACTTCCCTTACTTATGCAGCAATATACCTTCATCAGCTGTATACGGAGTATATGTATCTCAGTTGATTTGATACGCAAGGGCATGCTCTACGTTCGAACAATTTCTACATTATTGACAAGCAAGTTGATGAAATAATAATATCAGCAGTCTCATTAAAAGTCATTATTTTGTAAGTTATATGGTCGATACAATGACCATGTCAGCAAAAACAATTTATCATTGAGTCAAATTCTGACGGACGTTTTTCATACTAATTGTTAGTCCATTATTTATACACTGACTTGACAATTTTCCCGTTATTTCCTGATCATGACAAGGAGCACACGGCGGATATGACCGGTCAGCCTCCACGCCTCCATGGCACCTTATCCCACCTCTGATGTTTCGGAGATCCGTGTTTGCTCTGTTCATATTTTGTATTCTTTTATGGACTTTGATATTGAATACTGTTTGTTAACTCCATATCCTTGTCATACTAACTGTTAGGCCGTAATTTACACACTAAATCTACACGTAGGGCGAATCGTGTCGCATGCATGCACATTTACTGGATCCAATAGAAAAATAATAACGAAATGTTATTGTAACATCGAAAATGGTTAATGTATTTTAGTCTTAACAATACGTAGAATAAAATTATATTACGCTGTGATTGTTTGAGTAATTAAATACTGTTCTCATGTCTTCTGAAACATAAACACTCCCTAAAAATACATGTTTTATTTAGCACTTTGTTTGCTGTATAAATCGTATAAATCGAGGTCCAATATCCTAGAACCTTAGTACCCCGGGTAGGTACTGTCATGGAAATAAAATCCTCACGGATAAAACAGCCATGGCTTTAACCGGTTCAAGATAACATTACATTAAACATCCATGCTTTACTAACCAACCCACAATTTATCTTTATTCGATTAATTGTATTATCCAAGACAGAGAACATGATCAATCAAAGGTTGTCATGCCTTGTGAATTGGTTAAGCAGAAGTATATTCCTAATCCTTGATAGAAATAAGAGCAGTATGCAGACATGTTAGCTATAATTTGAATGTAATAAAAGTTTTTCATATTTACAGGATATTTGTCCGCTGCCAACTAAGGACATGTAGCTAATATCACAAGGACCTCTTAGAGCAATTGTGTTAACTGTCCAATATTTATAAAGTTTTAAGATTTTATTGTTAGTTAAGACTTAATAAAACGCATTAAAAGAATACTACTGGTATATTTGCTATTTTTGCGAATAGATGTAGCAACGCAAATGTATAATGTTTATTTTAAGTAGAAGAATTAAAAAATCATTGATTTCAGATAAGAATTACTGAGTATTTTTTCAACTAATAACAACATTTTTTGTTTATTAAAGGGAAAACAATCATTTTTTTTTAAGAATTGACGAATCAAAAATATTAGCAGTCGCATGTTAAGTCTTCATTTTCATGTTCTATGATGGATATGTGCATTGACCTTGTCAGCAAATACATTAATCATCAAGTTAAATGCTGACTGTCGTTTTTCATGCTAATTACACATTGAATTGTTGATTGGATTTTCCGTTATTTCTCGATTATAACAATAAGCACACTTCGGTATTTGTATTGTATGAATAGAGCTGGAATATTGGTCTTTTACTCCATAAAATGAAACATTTCTTAATATGACGAAGGACCATAATTACATAAAAGTATATGCAGTATATGTAAATTATGTTATTAGATAAAAAAAAACAATAAAACACTTTAGCACATTTAGATTTTAGCAATGCTTTTGTTAAGGTCATACGCAAAAATCATATGTCACTGTTTATGACACAAGGATACAAAGTTTGTTTAATATAACAATGCATGTTCAGTGTCCCTTCCGAAAATGTTCTGCTTATACGGGACTTCATCATATACAGGTGGAAAGCTTTAAATCAAGATCTTTATTCAGCATTCAGAACCATTGAGTAGTAAAGATTATTTTTATGAAGCAAAATTTGTGAAAAACCCTATGCGTGAAAAGAAACAAACACTCTCTGTGGCCTTCAAATCGACATTTAGATATATCGACGACATATTGTCAACTAATAATTGTAATTTCCATTCTTACTATCGAACAGTATTCAAGATCAAAGGTCCACTAAACAATACAAAACAGGAGCAGGGCAAACACAGATCTCAAAGTCATCAGTGGTAGGATCAGGTACCATGGAGGAGTGAGCATTCCCTGCCGACCGGTCACACTCGTAATGTGCTCTTTGTCAAAATCGGGAAATTAGGGAAAAATCCGTCATCAATTCACTCATTGACTCAATGATAAAATTGTATTTGCTGAGAAGATCAATGGAGACAACATTCTTTTTCTCTACTTTTGCTAAATAAAATAGAAAAAGTTAGATATTTATATCTGCTTTATTTAATCATACACGGATGTGAACCTGTATATTGTCTTTATACTTTCAATCCTGAAAAACTGGACCATGCAGATTGTCTGCATATGTTGTACGGATAGAAACCTTATCCCCAGCTCTCAAAACAAGTGGAAATGTATTTGAACAATTTTCATATACTGTGCTTCCTTCATTGTTGCAGTTTCTGCGTCCTTTTCTTTGTCCATTTAGAAGGAGTTCCGCGACAAAAGTCTTTCCTGGGGCCACGAAACTTGACCAAGAAAATAGGTACAGTCCGTCAGATGGCGCTTTGAAGACACCAGTGTGCTTGTTGTAACCGTTCCCATGGTTAATATATACGCCATCGTAGACAACGTTAACCGGAGTATCCTTTTTAAGGTGTAGTGTTTTGGTAACGTATGCATTAAATGCAATAATTCTACCTAAAATATAAAAGGAAATATTTATAAAAAATATTCTTAACCCTTTTTGAGGAATCAAATGATTAAAATTGAATGCGCATTAATGAATTACGCTTGTAAACGTACATGTATTTGTTGATTAACTGTTGAGCTTTAAAAGATTGATTGTTTTTATAATGTTTAATGTTACTCTCGAGAATGTTTCCCTCATTTGGAGACGCCACCGAATGCTGGTGAAAGGCTTCAAATATCGACCTTTACTCGGCACTCAGGGCCATTGAGCAGTGAGGGATCTTTATCGTGCCAACGCCTGCAGCTGACACGGGGCCTCGGTTTTAAGGTCTCATCCGAAGGACCGGCAACTTCAAATTCAAAGTGCCGAGTATGGCGAAGGAAGAGTTGCTACCCATTTTTTTTTCGACTGAGGTCAGTTGCGGCCGTAATTCGAACTCACGACCTCCCAATCACAGAGCGAGCGCTTTACCGACAGAACTACCGTGAACGGTGATCTTTAAAACACATGTAACATACTTTTCTAGACGAACTCGTTAAATCATTAATACATTGTTAACCTCTCATAATATATACTTTGAAGAAAAATCTATAGGAAGGGTGCATAAATTTTAAAATATTAGTTTTTATAGGACCCGTATAAGAAAGGTATTTTCGGGGATTCGGATCTAAATAACAAAAATAAAAAGTACCGTGCGAAATAGCGTTTGGATCCTTAATTAACACATCGGTATGTGACTTCCAGATATTTAGAGTAATTAGGGCACGAATCTCCAAAGTGTTGAACAGCAGCGTGAAGGTGGCAGGTCGTATACCCATTTCAGTTCCATTTTGTCTTGATTTCGGACCACTTCGAATGACAGGTACGAGTTTTGATTTTACCAGTAGGACAGACGTGTTCATCTGTCCGTCCGTAGTTTGCAGATAAAATCTGAATCTGGGTTCCTTTGGGACAGCGGATAAAACCTTTTTGACCACCACAGAGAGCAAACGACTGGTCTTAGATGTAAGAGTTTTTGGGTTAGTTCTTATTAAAGGTGAAATGACAAGTTTAAGAAATAAAAATAACAAGTGTAAACGTTGAAAATTACAATTTAAAAAATAAGAATTTAGAATTGACCTGACGACTCCGCTAGTTTGAACGATGATAACAAAATAACAAAAGCAGCAGCATTGAAACACGGCATCTTTCAGGCCACGGTAGCCTAGTGGTAGAGCATTCGCTTCGTGATCGGGAGGCCCGTAATAATTCAACCTAAAATATAAAAGGAAATATTGAAAAAAAGTATTCTTAAACCATTTTGAGGAATCAAATGATTTAAATTGAATTGGCCTCAATGAATTCCTCTTGTACACGTACATGTATTTGTTAATTAACCGTTGAGCTGTAAAAGATTGATTGATTGTATAATGTTTAATGTTTGTCTTGAGAATGTTTCCCTCATTTGGAGACGTCACCGTATGCTGGTGAAGGGCTTCAAATATTGACCTTTACTCGGCACTCAGAGCCATTGAGCAGTGAGGAATCTTTATCGTGCGAACGCCTGCAGCTGACACGGGGCCTTGGTTTTAAGGTCTCATCCGAAGGACCGGCAACTTCCACTTCAAAGTACCGAGTATGGCGAAGGAAGAGTTGCTACCCTTTTTTTTTAATCGACTTACGTCAGTTGCGGCCGAGCTTCGAACTCACGACCTCCCAATCACGTAGCGAGCGCTCTACCGACAGAACTACCGTGAACGGTGATCTTTAAAAGACATGTAACATACTTTTCTAGATCATTACCACACACTAATACATTGTAAACCTCTCATAATATATACGAAAAATTCTACTTTGAAGAAAAAAATCTATAGGAAGGGAACATAAATTTAAAAATATGAGTTTTTATTGGACCCGTATAACAAAGGTATTTTCGGGGATTCAGATCTAAATTACAAAAATAAAAAGTACCGTGTGAAATAGCGTTTGGATCCTTAACAAATCGGTATGTGACTTCCAGATATTTAGAGTAATTAGGGCATGGATCTCCAAAGTGTTGAACAAGGGCGTGAAGATGGCACGTCTTATACCCATTGCAGTTCCATTTTTTCTTGATTTCGGACCACTTCGAATGACAGGAACGAGTTTTGATTTTACCAGTAGGACAAACGTGTTCGTCCGTCCGTCCGTAGTTTGCAGATAAAATCTGAATCTGGGTTCCTTTGGGACAGCGGATAAAACCTTTTTGACCACCACAGAGAGCAAACGACTGGTCTTAAATGTAAGAGTTTTTGGGTTAGTTCTTATTAAAGGTGAAATGACAAGTTTAAGAAATAAAATTAACAAGTGTAAACGTTGAAAATTACAATTTAAAAAATAAGAATTTAGAATTGACCTGACGACTCCGCTAGTTTGAACGATGATAACAAAATAACAAAAGCAGCAGCATTGAAACACGGCATCTTTCAGGCTCTAAAGAGAGTTGAATATAAATAAATGGTATGAATATTTAGCCGAATTACTATTAGCATGCTATAAGAATAAAACTGTTTCAGTAGAGAAAATATTATTAAATTTTACATTGTAATATGCATGTATGTATATTGTACAATATATTAATTTGATTACCTTTTCCTCGGAGAACTCGTCCGTAGATATAGGAAAATTACAGAGGGAACATACATATTTATAGATAAAATGTGCGTGATTTTATGTACATGTATCATATGTAACTAAACTATTAAATTGATATCTCGATATAAAATTATATATACTTTCAAATATATCAGCAAAAATGAGACATTTACACGCTAAGATTATAATGTTATTTCTCTACAAACATTATTGAAGGAACATTTTTCCAAAGGGAATATATTCATACTTAGTACTATAAACTCCTTCATGGGACATGATCCGCTCCTAATGTGTGATGTTTAATGGATTTTTTGGCTCAAATGCACACATTTTATAACAAAACAATATGTGATGTCCTATTGGTGTACGTGTATTTACATAAAACCTATAATTTTTTAGAAATTGACTTCATGAAATAAATGTGCATGCTCCACGCACATTCGGGAAAATCGGAAAAATATGTCGAGAATTAAGTGTGATTATTGATGACCTCTTACGATTGATTAGTAAGAAAAAATGTCGGTCAACATCCTAGCCCTGTTTAAAAAATACCAATCTGAATATGAATTGGAAAGAAAGTTGCAGGATACTCCCACATTATTGTTATTTTAATCTACATACTAAGCACATTAATATACACGAAAGTTATATCCTCACCAAAAAAAAAAATTAAACAATACTTTCCTCTCGCCCTTTCCTTTTGGAGTTGATGACATCAAGTCATGATAATAGCAGCCTCTATAGAATTTTTTTTTATTTTATAGAATACAGCGGAAAAAATGATATATTCACGGAAATTTTTCATTTTTCTAATTGAATTTATTTAAAAAATTAAAGCAATACATGTATCTTTTAATTCATATTTTTCTGAAACTGTGCATTCATTCTGAAATATAAAGAAGAAAAAAGATAGGTCAATCTCTGTATTTAATCATTAAGTAAATATGAACAGCAGAAAAGAGCTGAACTACGTACAGGAGTACTGCACAACGACATATTCGATGTAAGGCGTTTATCAAAAAGTGTTACTTAAAAACTACAAGGAAAAATTTTTGAAACTTCAAAATGAAAAAATTGTTTAAAATAAATAGCATGAATGTACCTTAAATTAAAACTTTACAAATGATTTATTTCCTACATTAAGTATGCTATGTTATTACAAGTTCATGTACATGATATGAAGCGCGTCTACAAATTTGTGTACCTTGTCATTAGTCACCTGCACATCTTTTTTGTTACAAGTAGTCTAATAAAACACATGGAAATAATGAACAGTATTCAAGATCAAAAGTCCATAAAACAATATAAAATAGGAGCAGAGCAAACATGAACCTCCAAAATATCAGTGGTAAGAATCTACTCTTTTGAGGCTGATGGAGATTGATTTATTGTTTGTTGTTTAAGGTCTCTTTTGAGAATTTTTCACTCAGTTGGAGATGCTATTATTTGCAGTGAAAATCTACAAATTTTGTCCTATACTCGGAACTCAGGGCCATTTAGCAGTAAGGTATCTTTTTTCGTGCCAGCTCCTTCTAGGATACTGGACCTCGGTTATACGAGGGTTGTTCAATAAGTAATGTCCTGAACTCTAATGAGATACAACTCTTATATCACTAGGCTTGATTTTCTCTCAGGATTGAATCTTTAATGAATTGAAATCAGTTCATGTGACCACTTTTCAAATAATATTTCATTCTAAGAATCTAAAAATTAAGGGCTATTCGAGACACTGCATTAAAAATCAATGGTAAAAAACCAGTAAACAAGAGTTAATTTTAGTTTAAGAAGTATTTTATTCATAATATACAAAGAGTACAATATGAATATGGATTGAACAGCAGGCCAAGGGCCTATATTAGTTCTCTCCATAACAAGAGTTAAATTATACGTTTCATTTAAACTGATGTAAAACTTGATAAGAATCCCAAAGAAATATTCACTGAAATTTGTGAAATTAACAGCAACCTATGTCTGCTTTATAGACACATGAGCAGGTGGATTTCAATGAACAATTGTGATATAATGGGCATCAAAAATGGATACCATCCCTGGCGTCAAAGATTTAAAACAACGAACGTTCTGTTTGCCAAATTCAACAAATCATCATTTATAATATTTGATTGACCTAAAAACACATAGCAAATTAAATAAGAATCAATTTTGGGGTAGTTCACACTAATTTAAAGAAAAAAATAGACAGTAAAAAAGCTACGTACTCAATGGTTACCCTATGTTTTGAGAAATGATTGAAAACGACATCGTGCAGGAGTATCTAAACAATTATTTTTAAACATCAGAAATTGTAGTCATCTACAAAAGAATCACTGAAATGTGGTCAAGATTAAACAATACAAAATAGAAGCAGATCAAAATGAACCCCCAAAACATTACAGTTGGGAGCAGGTGCCACGAGGGAGCAAAGGAGACAAAGAAGTTCTGTAATTGTAACAAGCATTCTGAGATCATAGCCATTGTAATGTTATTCCTCTACCAGAATGTGTAATGTGGGTCCCATAAAAATTGAAAATACGGTTACTAGTATTCTTTCAAGAATTAAAACTAAGTCACAAACCAAAAATCATCTCAATATTGTATGTGTAAATCTTTAGGAAAGGGAATGTGGAAAACCCTTAAATAAAACCTTATTTGAAACATCAATAAGCACACAAAAATCAAGTGTTTGACAAAAGTGTACAAAACCAAGTGGAAAAAAACGATAGACAGACGAAAAGCTAAATGTATAAAAAATCAGACGGAAGAACACAGCAGAGACAACCTAGAGTCCCATTCTGTTTCACCAAAAGGGAACAAATAACAACAAAATTGACTACGTGATTCAGTCAGTTTGGGGCTTCTTATTAAGAAAGATTGAGAGGCGTGTTTTTGAGTCTTTTTCATGTTAGCTCCATCAGTAAGTACTGAACTCCAGGAGAGATACCAGCGCATGTTTCAATAAAGAGATTCAAGCACAGATTTAGTGCGGTTTTATCATCATTAGTGTCTCCTTCACTTCCGTTCCATCAGGAATGAGGGGATTCCATGGCATATACCAGTATTGAGGAGACCACAGTCCATTGAGCAAGGCGTGGTGACAATAATTAAACCACCACCCAGCTCGGTAGGTACCGGCACAGTCGTACGCAGTCGTCCCGTCGTTATCCTGGTCCGGAGTACTGAAGGACATCCGGTATAAATTGGCATCCGGTATTTCAGATAGCATTCTGTCACCTAAAATTAATATGATATTAACTTACTGAAAAATATGGTAATAACAAACAGTATTCAAACTCAAAAGTCAACTTAAACAATACAAATCATTAGCAGAGTAAACACGGACCTATAAACATTAGAAGTTGGACCAAGTGTCATGAAGGATTAAGTATCCGTGTGAAAATACTAGTCTAACAATTAGATGAAAAAAATCAGTCAGCACTTGACATTTTATACAGCCAAAAAGAAAGAGTGTTTATTAATTAGATATAATGTATCTCCGAGTTGTTTGTTAATCATTTGAATGAATATTCTTACTGATTGCAAAGAAAATATAAATTTACTTGTATAAATTTTAATTAAAAATTAAATAAAATCAAATACATACCTAACGTTCCCTGGGAAGGACCGGCCAGAAAAATTCTGTACTTGTCTGCCTCATCAGATACAGAGAACTTGTCATACATCTGATAATAACTCGTACCATTGTTAAGTGTGATCGAAACATACAGGTAAGGGTTAATGTCCTTCGTAAAAAGGTGTATGATGTCATTTACTAAAAGAAAGAAAAAAAGGAATTAATTAATAAATGAATAAATAAAGTGACTTTATATATAAAATATTATAAAACCGTCAAATGGATATCTTTTGCATTCTTTTGTGCCCTTAAAATGTAAATACAATCATTTGCTTATATAAGCTAATAAGATCAAACATTTTTGCATCATTTATTAATTCAAACTCGTAGGTTAAAGATAGTACCAGAAATATTAATATAGATCTAAAGATATTAATGAAAATGTCTATAGTAACGTAATCGTGAAAACCATCTTGAAATAGGCTATAAAAGGATGTCCAGAAAAATATCAAAGAAATACAAAGACGTTCTAATATTGTGTATACTTAAATGAGCAAAAACAAAAAAAACAAAAAAAAAAAAAACACTTGAGATTGTAATCTTGGTCAATATGACTCATCCTACTTGTTAATACCCCCTTTTCATATGTAAAAAAAACCTTCGACTTTAAAGCATGTTTTGCTTATAAATTATGTGTAGAAATGAAATTGCATTAACATATTATTAGCAATAAGAAATTACAGACCAATCCAATATGCTGTTTCTGCCTCTCCAAAGCCTCTCTTGTAATCCACCCATGTTCTGTCAAAGCTTATAGATCCGCTCCTCCGTCTTTGAATTGCCTTTAATTTATAGAAAGGTATAAGTAGATAAATAAAAAGGATTCAATAAAAAATTTCAGACACTCCTCTTTAAAGAAATGGGTTTTAAATGTCTTTCTTGTTTTTTTTTTTTTTTTTTTTTTTTTTTTTTTTTTTTTTTTTTTATTTCTTTTTTTTTTTTACAGTATACGTGTAGCTTTTTAATTATCTAATCATCGCCCTCTACTATTTGTCACCTTATCGAATAAAATAAGTCAACAATTGCAATTACTCAAATGGATGTTTTGTTACTGTTACTCTCCGTCATTTGAATAATACACAGTGTCTATTCTTATAATTTTCTTTCCACCCCCGCCATACGTCATCATATCACAAAATACAAAGATTGTTATACACAGTAGTTGCATGTTCTTGTTACTTACCGTCCACCCTCCATCTTTCGTCACCATATCACAGAATGCATAGACCACGTGACATGGTTTTCTGTACGGAGATATCCCGTATATCCCAGGCTGAGTGTGACCATTGTTATAATACTCCTGACAATCCTTTGGTAGAGTATCTGAAACTTTTTTTAATTTGATTTAGATTTTTAAAAGCTAAGTTTGAATTATTGGTTTGTAAATCACACAAAACTTTATATCATTCGCATCTATAATGAATATATGTGACAAACGAGCCAATAATTCACAACTTGAAAACACCCCATATTTATTTACACATTTACATGCTGAGCAAAACAAAAATTCATTTTTTAATTTCTCGCTGCCCTACAGTGTTAAATTAAATTTTGTATCACCCACGTTTTAGAGTTTTATTTCTTCTTTTTAATTCCTGCGCTTAAAAACACACAAAACATGGCCATCAAATCAATGTCAAAGGTGGTGATGAGAAAAAAACACATCAAATTGAATATGCCAAAAATATATTTATCTTCATTTATCTTAGCCCCGTGGGGATCCGGGTTAGAATAGGTCCCCAGTACCTCCTTGCTTGTCGTAAAAGGCGACGAAATGGGGCGGTTTTTCGGATAAGACCGTATAAACCGAGGCCCAGTGTCACAGCAGGTGTGGCACGATAAAGATCCCTCCCTAATCAAAGGTTTTAAGTGCCAAGCATAGGCCTAAATTTGCAGCCCTTCACCGGCAATGGTGACGTCTCCATATCAGTGAAATATTCTGGAGAGGGACGTTAAACAGTACACAATCAATCTTTTATCGTAACTTTTTAAAACAAAATTATTTCAAAAAATCATGTTCATAAAATGTTTAATTGTTCTGTATTTGTCTGATGTGGCGCAGTGCTTATAGCGTTTGTTCTAGGGTTACAAAGATTACAATGTAGGTTTGAATCCCAACGCAGCACTAAGATCCTTTACTGCTTCTTGGCATTAGGACCAAAATTAGATGTATGTTTTCAATCCTATAGACTCGCAAATTATTTTTTTAAAAATAATTCTTGAAAGGAGCATTAACGAAACAAAGACATATCTAATATTAAACAATAATAATTTCATATTTTACATGAAAAATCATTTTATTATACTTTATTTTCCTTTACCATCATTAACTGATTGTATGCCATTCGAGATGTTTTTCATACATACATAGAGATTTCAACATTTATCGGTTAAGGGCTTCAGATGATGACTTTAACACGAAGTTAGGATCATTGAGGAAGTAAGGATCTTTATCTTGTCAACGCTTGAAGCAATAGGAGACCTTAATTTCTTTGTAGGTCTCAATCAAAGTACCGTAACTTTTACAACAAAGTCTCAAGAACTTAGCAAAGAAAAGTTGCTTCCTATATTTTAATTTGAAAAATGTCGATTTTAATGGAAAACAAAAGAGAAATTGTGATTAAGTCCCAAGAAATTTAAAGCATTATCATAACTTTATTTCATAAATCAAAGAGTCAACGAAAATAGATTGTTAAGCTTGGAAAATAATACGTACGACCTGCGCAGTAATACTTCCATCCGGGATCTGGTGAGTTCATTTCTTCCATGAGGCAGTATTTGTGTAGACGACATTTTTTAACAATCGAGTTAAAGCCGAAGCAATGACAGCGGTGTTTACACAGAAAAGCGCAGTCCGAGAGAGATTCACTGTCTTCTTCAGATATCAGAGCTGTTTCCGATCTAACGTCATCGAACTGTGAATCCGTTGTATATAACTGATTTATCGCATTCACTAACATAAATATGGCCAAAATGTAGAAAGCCAGAGGAAGGCAATCTTTACAGATTGGCATTATCTTAATTATAACGTCAAAATAACACTAACTGTTCAAAATATCACCATCGTTAAAAAGTACGAACTATTTAAAATTATAGGAATCGATCAAAAGACAACAATGTAACAGTCCCTCATTTTTGTTAATATTGCAAAAGAATAATCCTTTATCAGCAGTGAATAACCTCATCTTATCTTAACGACTGCTGAAGTGCACCTTCTGTTTTATCTTGATGTACATTAGCTTGCTTCCTGTGAGAGTTACTTTTGAATCGCATGAATGACTACACTATTTGAACAATTAGCATGAACAAAACAAAACGACAGTTAGATTGAAGGTCAGCCAATGAGAAGCATAATTATATTTCTGGGCAATGAACTGTATACATGTACCATCATTCATTTACATCACCTACAATGTTTAAGGGTTTTTCTTTTTTTCCCGAAACAAACAAGAAATAAGTTCATTTTAGGGGAAGAAGATACAAATATGAACATGTTAATTAATAAACATGTAATAATCTTTTGAATGAAACATGAAAGAATATATTAAAGTACCATTAAGGAGAGATGATACAAACAAACGTTTGTCAAAAAATTGAAAATAACAACTTGATTCATTTTTTAAGGAGTAAAATGAAAAGGTTTAACCGCATAGTTTTTAATCTTTTCTTCAATTTTGCACTGAGTGGCAAATATTAGTATAGATTAGTAAGGATGGTATTAGAGGGGCAGAATCTTTAACATCATAGAAGGTTTACAATTTTATTCCAGAAATTTATCATTTGCATCATTTACATAAATGAAAAAAAGCTGAAAAAATATACCAATCTAGGCAACCATTTTTTGTATCACCTGTCCTTAAAATGATGTAAACACTGTGTTTTTTGTATTTTATAAATAGATATAAAGGCAAAATAATGACAAAAATGAATTTACTTTAGGGTTTAAATTTGATAACATAGTTGACCTAGGACATTTTGGTTTTGCGAATTTCTGAATAATCAAAATTGTTAAGATAAATTGATTTCCACTCGGATAATTGGGGATTGTATATCTAGTTAAATAACTTCTGGAGACAGAAAAAGGCAGGGCTATTTTATTCATAAAGAAACCCTAACTTGTTTAATATAGGATTGTAGAGTAAAAAGGTAGACATTTAGGCAAAAAATAGAAGAAAACGTGGAATAAAAAAATGTTATTAGAGTCCGAAATTCAAGTGAAGATAGCATTGCTATTCAAAACATTATCTCAATATTTATTTTATCATATTTGTTGTGAATTAAAGGAATATTAATCTTTCCCAGGTTTATTTAGCAGCACACATTTCGTCACGGACCTCTGAATAATATAGGTAGGGTATAGGTAGAATCAGATTATCAGGAGGAGTGGCATTAATTAAATAAATCCAATATGTTATTTACATGTTTGTAACCAAAGAGCAAATAAAACTGACTTGTATCATCAAAATGGTGTTTTAAAGCAGTGTCTGATACTTATTCCTTCAATCAAAAATATCAATATGTTTATCAATTTTAAACATCGTGGTGATATTTAAATGCTTTTGAACATAAATTTTACTCTTAAGTTCAACGTCAGGAAATGCTATGGTTTGCCTGCATCCAAATACTGCAATGTTATTTTATGTCAAGGTTAGGAATTTGAATGCTTTTAAATTAATAAGAGATACCGGTATGTTCAAATCTATAAAGTATGACATCGCTAATTACATTTTTAAATGTAAAATTGGAAAACTTGCTCGATTTAAAATTAAAAAGCGCTATTTACAGATAATTTCACAAATGTGTAGTTACTTTTCTTAATTTCGACGTCATAAATTCATAATACATTATGGAAAGCGAACAAAAGCTAATGATGATTTAGATTACTTGTTTCTGTCACAGGGGAAATCAAAATTTTAAACCACCTTTATCATTGTTTCAAAAATAAATTAAAGGGTTACTGAGAATCGTATGTTACTTATCGTGCAAGTTTTGCCCATAAATGCTAGAAAAGAAAAAAAAAAGATATTTATATAAGAATGCCTTCTCAACGTTTGAGTTGAACTTCTACATTGAGATAAATATTAGTAAGAACTGAAGAGAATCCGTTCTCAATTAAAATAAAATACATTCAGTAGAAGTCAAGTTTAGAGCTCTACATTACTTCCTGTATGCATAAACACATGAATGAATACTCTTTTGTACGTCTCCTATATAAAAATTAATTTGCATGTACATGAATACATCTTTCTTGGAAAAAAAGACATAATCTCTTGGATTAGATATCAGTCCCTGATTCTAAATTTGAAATTTATTAGGTCCTGGCTTCAAACACTTCTTTTAGGTTCATATAGTTTGTAGTTTTGTATGAAATTAATCACTCTTTGTCATGTTTTCATTTTCATTGATCAAAATGTCGCTAAAATTAGGTTTAAAATTACGATAACCCAACTATTTTTCCTGACACTTCCAGTTTGCAAATAATTTTACTCAGCCCTGTTACTTGGTCATTTGCTTTGATGATATTTCAAAAAAGAAATTGGCATGCCAACGAGGAGGATTCTCGATTGTGAATTTTTAAAGTTATATAAAAAATGTAAAACTCTGTCTTGAATTACAAGTGACGAAAAGAAATAAATCTGTTACATTATCAAGACATTATCTTTAAAGGTATCGATAGCATAGAAAATCAATATTTTTCTCGCACATTAGTTCTGTGGTCGTTCTCAAGCCCTGAATTACAGTTTTTACCTATTATATATCATTCTGGCTGACTTTATTTTCACATCTGATCCTATACCTTTGTGTTAAGTCCCTTACCATTTCCTCTGTCAGTCTGGCTGTCCTACTGTCTATCTGTCAATCTCTCCAAATGCCGGAAATAAGGCATTTTCTTTTTTATAATTGAGATAACGATCGGATTCATGATGCTCTAAATTAATATTCCAAACGATTTCCTACCCTAAAGAGAAAAAAAGAGAAACCCGGTATGGGACATGTATTGCCTATCCAAAACTTTCAGGATGCTTGATATACAATGTATTAAATAGGACTAGGAAGGATCTGTCTACCTGGGCAATGCTAAGATGTCGAGGTGGTTTGGACCGATCAACAGAAAAGTTTTTTTTATCATCTTTTGGACTTGCTTACGATCCTATAATTTTAAAGGGTGAATAATTTATACCCCTTTCCCTTATTTAAAGGATTGTTTATAAATTGATAGTTATCCTCATGTTTTTCATTAGACATAGTGGTCCCTAGTGTTTGGAATTAAGTTTAAAATAGATATGACTTTTAAAACTAATCCTCTTATAAGAGGAAAACATATCTTGTATACTAATTAACTTTTCGAAATTACGTTTGTCATTATTGAATTAGCGGTAGATTTATTTATATGTGTTACTTATAAAAATCATATGACCAATTTCTTGTGTAGAAAAAAAGGTTCTCTAAAAATTAGGTATTTTAATATTTTTAGTAAAGGGTGAAGAAACATTTTTTTCTTTAATTTTGTCAATTGGTCTCAGACTTTTAAAGACTTTAATGAAAAGAACGTTATAAACAAGAGTTTCGCAAAAATAAAAGTAATGCAAAGAAGTAAATTTGGTCAATGTTACCATTTTCAATCCGGCTTTATACCGGCATCTCCAAAACAGTATTTTACATTAATTACAAGTATTAAATAAACCTTTATGAGTAAATTAAGATTGGTCACTTTTGTAAAGGATACTCACTTTATAATATTTGGAATGATGTATTCAGTCCGTATTTCGTTGTAATATTTTAAATTTTTTGTGAAAAGAATTGATTTCAGAGGTTATTACCAATTAATTTGTTTAAAATTTAGAAGATTTTCAATTTAAGGTATGTAAGACTGTTGAATGTAAAGTTTTATGAAGTATGTCAAAGTAATTTAACAATGAAATTAAAAATAAGTTTAAATTTCAAAATACCATATGTTCATTTCTTAAAATTCAGTATCATTAAAACGTACCATTTCTCTTCACTTTATATAACGTAGCAGGTACTTAGAGACAGGGAGTTTTTTTTTTTTTTTTTTTTTTTTCGAAATAACACTTTCGCGAATGGAATAAAAATTATAGCCTTTTTAAAGATATGTATTTTAAAAATAATGGCAATGGATTTATCGATTTCTTCATCTTTTTCATTAGATATGGTCCCTAGAGACAGGGTCTGGGATGGAGCTAAAATGAATTAGAATACCAAACCAATATTATTTTAATAGAGGAAATAAACATGTAGTTTCCTTATTAGCTTATTAGCTTTTCGAAATTAGATTTTGACTTGCTTAATTCAAAGTTAGCAACGACATCCAAAGAAGTATGTCTTTCTAATGAATATCATATATTCAAATTCTTGTTTTGGGAAATGAAAGTATTCTGAAGGCTTAGTATTTGAATACTGAATAATCATCATCAAGGATTAATAAAAAATATGATTTTAAAATATAGAATATATAAGAACCTACTTAAAAAGTGCATTGTTATCACCAGTTTCGCAAAATTTGAAGAAAATATGAGAAAAATTAGGAAATGTTATAATTGTTTAATCATTTTAACTCCAAAATAATGTAAGAGGTATTAAAAAAAATTCGCAAGCTAATTGAATAACTTCCGTATAAGGAAATATATAGAGTCTCAGTGTTGACAATTTTAAGTAGTCCTCTCGGATTGTTTTGCCCATGCCTGAATCACAAGATCTATGCGACCACGTGACATCCTCCAAAGCATTTGTCACAGAAACTAAAACATTTTTCCAACTCTTATATTTCATATCATGCAAGTTATTCTTATAATAAAGCAATCTATTTGTCAGCAACGTCAAATCTTTGTGTTTACTCTGCCATTATTTGTTTAATGAGATTTTAAGTTTGAATTCTGTTCGTGATCTCCATGAATTTCACTTAAGAATTTTTTTCCAAACAATCTTTATTTATTTTCAAAAGATATTTAATAACGGGTTTAAGAGATTGTTACATGAAAAGTGCAACGTTTCATAAAGTATGACAATACAATTGTACGTAGGTTTATTTTGTAATAAATATACAAGGATCTGGGGTTTTCTGTTGACCCTTAAATAGTATACAGCTATATAAATTTTGATAAAACATGATTTATTTAGCATGCTCCTTTTTTGCACGTTTACATTACTTTTAAGGAAATTAAAAAATGCACAGTTGTAGTGCAAAATAAATATTATATTTTACCCGTTGCTAAAGTATTTATAAAACATGACCTTACGATTATTATGAATTTAATTGAGTTGTTTATGACTGTTTTATAGACATTTATATATAACCAACGCGAAAAATCAAAGCCGAGAATAGGAACGTTATGAAACGTCATGGAGCACCAAGCTAATTAATAATGTGTGCAGACAGAAAAAAATGTCAAAAAATATACTAAAATGCCGCTGGAAATTGCCTACACGTTCATAAAAGTATGCAAATGGTAGTAACTTTATAAATCTAATTAAATTTAAATATTAGTGTAAATTTCAATACAGCATGCACATTTTTCCTGAAAATTCAGTATGTTTTAAACGTATGACTTCTCTTCACTTCATACAGCTATCCCTCGTCTTCCATTTAAATACTGATAATAAATTCTTCTATTTCCTTCTAGTGCAAAGTGGTGCGAGAAAACAAAGTAAATTTTTAAAAAATGATTATAAATAACTATTTACAGTGTAAAATAGATTTATTGGTTCAAGGTCGGATGATGTGGCTAGATAGCCTCGATTTAAGTATCTAGAGAGGTGGTTGTAACCAAAGACACTGGTAAAGAGTTCTACAGTCGAATACTAATCGCGAAAAAGGTACGCTAAGATTCTGGCATAGAAAATCAGGAACATCATGGTGTTTCCCCTGATTGTAGTGACTGGAAACAGGAGGAGTCTTGGTATAAGCTGGAACACAAAACTGTACATGATACATGTAATAGTTTTTGAAGAAAATTTTAGCTGGGAGAAGTCTGGAATGTAATTTAATAATGATCCTGTATATACGTGTTTTTTTTTTTTTGAGTTTCTAAAAAAATGTCTAAACAAATTCTCTTATAATCCCTAATTTGCGTAATATTCTCCAGATTATGGGTCTTTGATCTTTGTACATGGTAATTAAATAAGGTAGATCCTTTTAGCATTTCCTTTTATTTTAACCGATGATTTTCTTGACTGTGATTGATATCTTATTAAAACCTTATTAACGAATATGCAAGAAAGCACAAAGCCTTGTGTTCAGTAAAAATCCATACTGGTTCGAAGGATAACAACGAATGGATGGTCAAAAAAATAATATAGGAAATTTACTTTAAAGTAAATAAATTGACCTTGGTTGCTTTCAAAGAAAAAGGAAATGAAAGGTAGCATTTTAATCCTTGAAATCAAACAAGGTTCTTTAATGTTACCAGATATACACTAGACAAAATTACTAACGCACCACCAAATAAAAGTAATATTTTACTTTTCAAAACCTGTTTAAGATGTATTTGCTATTTTATTATGTAACATAATCGAAAATAAAGCATTTGAATGTCTTAATTGATAAGTAACTACAATGTTAACTTAAGTGTGACCTTTTCAGAGAAAGTGAAAATCGTGTCCATACTAATTTGGAGGGATAAATTTCTAATGTTTCTTTGCATTTTTGTTCTTTGTGTTTGTACTTATTTGAAAATCAGAAGAAAATTATAGCATATGCGGCATTTGATCCCAGAAGAGCGTGATAAAACAGACAGTATGGTGTCTGCAGGGGTTCCTTTGGAAAGATTTGAAAGATTTAAAAACCATTAAAACGATATTTATTCTTTTGGTGAAAAAATGTTTCAAATAGATTAGTAAACATAAACATTATTAGCGAGAGTGTTGAGATCGAGAGCTTGAGATAAAAGATACCACAGAGTCAGACATAACTGCTTAATACTTGGATATTTTATTTGAAAAAGACGTTAATGGAAATCTAATACCCAAGCTCTATGATACATCTCATAACTTTAACTTTTTTTTATCGTTAACTTCCCTTACTTATGCACGAATATAACTTCATTGCCTGCATATGAGGTTTATTTATCTCAGTTGATTTGATACGCAAGAGGATGCTCTACGTATGAACAGTTTGTGAAAAGAGGTAAATTATTGATAAACAAGTTGATGAAAACTTAACATTTTGCAAGTTCTATGACCGATACAATGACCTTATCGGCAAATACAATTTATCATTGTGTCAAATGCTGACTGACATTATTCATACTTATTGTTAGTCCATTATTTATACACTGAATAGTCGACGGATTTTTCCGTTATTTCCCGATCATGACAAGGAACACTCGACGGGTGCATGTGACCGGTCAGTAGGTGATCCTCACTCCTCGTGCATGGCGTCTGATCCAACCTCTGATGTTTTGAACTCCATGTTTACTCTGCTCCTTTTTTATATTGTTTTATTGACTTTGATATTGAATACTGTTCGTTATCTCCATATCCTTCATTGAGATCGCTAAAATTATCGAAACAATTATTTGTTTCATTTGTAACAGTGTCGTTATTTGGCGCTTCAAATCACTTGAATTACTTCGCTAAAAATTAGATATTGATTTCTAATGACAAATTGATACACTTTCGCCTCAATAAAACAGTAACCAAACGTCCGTTCGTCCGTTTGTCTGTACGTCTATCTGTCACGTTAGGGGTAACTATCTCTTATCCGAATCTAACTCTTTTATACATCTAAATGAAATTTATTTACAAATTCCAAGAATATGCGTTACATATGTGTAAATGTGAGAACCTTTTGTTTAAATTTTGGGAGGGATTCATTTTTTGGGCTTCCCTAAACAAAACGTGGCCACGGCCACTCTTTCTGTAATATTTGGGGGTTCCCATCTTTCATTCGCAACACCTTTCATACCACTTAATAAAAGTTAATGATACTTTCACGTATTCATTAAATTTTATTATGCAATGCAGTTGTTCGCCTCTTATTTTACTTTTTGATCTGACGATGATTTCGGATTTCCCAGAGTAAAACATGGACTTGACTGTTAATAAGAATATGGGGCGGGGGTATCATTTTGTGCGCTCAATGCTCACAGCATCTGTAATTTTGCTTTATATTGGTAGAGAAAATTTGCCCAGTCGCGAAAATAGTACCAAAATTAATCTTGAACTTACCCATTCTGAATAAAATATTATGCGAATAACATTTGGCAGGCAAAAAATGATTTGAGCCTTTCAGTGTATTTCTTCCTTATTTTCATGTAATGAAATTTTGCATTCAACTGCATATTTTGAATATCTCTTGGAACTTTTTCGATACTTATTTCCATTCTCCAAAATTCTATCTATTTTTAGACATAGACAGTTTACTGTCAAAAAAGTTGATAAAACAGAGTTAAGAACAATCTTGAAAAGTTTGTAAAATCATTAGCTTGGGTAGTATTTCCCTGTGGTGCATCATACCAATTGTGCGCAGCTAGGTGAGGGACGTTCATAGAAAATACGCCTTTTACTAACCTTAGAATATGAATATAGGTTTCGATATAATTTGAAACAGCATTAGTTCTTATGAATAAAGATTAAACTTTTTTCAAATGTATTTGAGATCTATTTATCCCATGTTTACCCCTTTATCCCGTGGATATGACCCATTGGATAAATTTTTCATATCCCATACTTAAGTGCAGTTATGACGTCACAATGGTTTTTGCGTTAGCGTGATGAAGTAAATTAAAGTGGTGTGCTATATAAAACAGTGTATAACATCGGTTAGGAAGCATTAAACATGGGATAAAAAGAATCTCCCATGATTTGTAGTTGGATATGATTTTTATCCAACTCTTTGTGTGTTTTTATTCCCTCGCCAAGGCTCGGGGATAAAAATCACACAACTCGTTGGATAAAAATCATATCCAACTACAAATCATGGGAGATCCTATATATATCTTGCAATTTATTCAAAATTTAAGAGTAAATTCCTACGTAGATATTAAAGTCTACTAACAATCTTGTTAAGTTAACAGAGAATTTATTGAAAAAAAAACTTTGATTTTTTGTCGATAGAAACTAACATGAAAATAGAAATTATCATGTCGCATACAAAATAACGGGAACAAAATATTTAAACACGTAGAAATCCCATTATACAATGTTTGATTTGGATCAGCATAATGCGCATGAAGCACTTTCCAAATCTAGAATTATCGGGAATTTGAATTAGTTTACTTTTCATTTTAAATATTCCTGAAATGCGTTTTTAGAATGCAGTAAGATCGGTCAATATATCAGATTACTCTCCGAAGAGGTTTACTAAACAGTGATATTCCAAGGCTTTTTATTTCCTTCCAGCTAAGTAATGTATTGAACAGCTATGGGATTAGTGCCTGATAGATAGATAGATTATGATGTCAATATTAAACTCCTTTAAAATGCTACCAAGTTTATAATATCGAATTTACATCAAAGCATGAAGCAATAACATTTGTTTCATAATAAAGGATATTCCGTATTCTCTCCTTTTTAAGTTTTTAAATCAGTAAAATCACTGTGGAGAAATAAACACTGCATGCAAAGTACAGTAAAATATAAATAACTTTAGGAAGAACATGCTATATTAGAATCGTCTTAACACTTTTTTTTAAAATGTGTCATTTTTATTCCTGGACAGTTATACAGAGTTCTCTACTGTGTTACTTGTATTGCTGATCAGTTTTAGACCCCTGGGATCTTCAGTTTCAAAATACAAGGCTTGTTTAGAAGCAATTCTTCTGCCTTTATTTTTAATACTGTTTTCATGGCTATTCAAGCGATCATCTATTCAGAGAGTGTCCTAAATTCCTTTTTTTTTTCAATGTAAAAAGGAAAGATAATTACGCTAGATTCTGCACTGTGAAATGGTGTCCTAATTGCCTTGAATGGGGTGACGAGTGTTGTGCGGGTTGAGTAATCACGAATCAGACGCAGACGATAGGCCGTCAGAAGAGGTGAATAGGGAGGACGATCGCGAGAATAGATCACAACGAGAGGTAATCCCTGTTGAGATTCTGCTAGGCTAGATATTTGGACTGACGCCATCGCAGAATCCCTGGACGACCATTAATAATTCATGTCTGGAGATTAAGTCCCAACTTCGGTCGACTATAGCAAGAATTATTCACCTAGACCACACTGCGGTTCGCTTCAATTAAGTCATTTAGCTGTTTATTTGATTCTCTATCACTGTTATTTCTACATAACTTACCGTTTAGGCATGTAAATCCTAACATAAAAATATTCACTGAAATCTCAGTTCAAAATATGGCTCCCGTGACGAAATTGTTTACCTCTTCGAATAAAAGAGTTCCTATAGTTTGTTTTTACCCTATGTGATTTCAATAGCCACAGTAGACTTGGTTCAGAATCACATTGGTAAAACTGAATCAAGTCTTTGTCTTATTTATTTGTCAGAAGTTGAAGATATAACACACCTTTTTATTGACTGAACGGAATTGAAGGATTTTAAACGCAATTTTGTTGTTTATTATTCAGAAACTTTAATGAAACATGTACATGTTAAAATATTTAATACTTAAGAATTTGATACAAAAAAAAATTCCTCTTTGTCAAAGGACGTAAAGAATGTTAATACTTTTTTTTTAATTTCTTTTTATTTGTGTGTAGACTTAGTATTTTTAAAAGAAGACAAATGTTCATTTACAGTCAACAAAAGTTGGATATCACAAAATTTTGCAAATACACATTAAGTCAGTTTATTTCATATAATTATTATCAATTGTGTTTCAAGTAAAATAGAAAGGATGTATTGTCTAAATTATTTTTATACAAGAACCCTCTAGTATAAGACACAGAGGGGGTGTTATTATTTATTTTATAATATTTCCGTTTTTATTTTTTCTAGTATTTGTGTCATGAATGTTTTTAAACAAATGAAATGTATGTTATGATGATTATCAATAAAAGATAATAATAAAAAAAAAACTGGTGGGCTCTCAACCATTGTGCGTTTTGTTGTTCCAACTTTTTTCGTGCAAAATGACGAAAGTCCATGTATTTTGCTGTATAAAGCAGAAAAATACCCGCCGTAAACATAGTCCTCTTCGTAGATGTATCTATATTTATACATAACAGGGGTATTTAAATGTCCTTCTCGATATCTAAGGACTAATCAAAGTTTCTGCAACACCCTCTTTATGATAATTTTCTTTTCAAAATGCATGGAGATTTTTTTTATTTGCTTTGAATTATTAGGATGTAATTGATTTTAAAAAAAAATGCTTATTGGTGTATTTTTTATGAAACGTACGTACATTTGAAATTAAACTAAATGACAGGTTTTACACACCCATGACTCATTAAAAACATTCAAGAACATTTCTTACCATGCATGATCTGTTATGTGGTGCATATTTCTATTTGTATACAACCTAATTCTGGATAAAGGGTTAAATTACAAAGAAATTGAATTATGTGTCTCCTGAAAGAATTAGAGCCCCAGTTAATTGCACTGACAGGCAAAGTTACGACTGATAGTCCAGCTGAATTTATTGATCCCATGACTAGATGATCAAATACAGAATCAAATTTTACATTATACATGGATATCAAAAATATGTTTGAAAATGTAAGAAATAAATTAACATCGTCATTAATGGCTCATATTCTCCTGTAGCTCGAGATTGAATTAAAAAGACAAATGGCATAACATGGAGTCAAGATTTACATGTTAATAGCTTTTTTTTTTTTTTGAGACAAAAATATCTTGAAGAACAGGAAGGGGAAGAAAAGCTTTATATTGTTTTTTTATTTTTGAAGAAATAGATAGTATTTAAAAATGTGTTTAGAATTTAAACAACTCAACATAGTTAAACATTATAGTGCAAGTGCACTATATTTTTGTATTTTGGTGTCTGCTTTTAAGTATGAAAACAACTTAGATTATAATCGAAAGAGGATACTTTTAATTTGTAAAATTAAAAAAAAAGATTAAGGCAGTTTAAGATTATACGCAAAGAATTTGTCACACAAGATTCGTTATATTTTTTTTAACTTACTTTAAATTTAATGATCCTGTAAGCTATATAAACAAGATATTAAATATCTTTGTTGTCACCTGTTTATTTCTTATGTAAAGTTGTTATGAAGGGGATAAAATTAACCTCCTAGAATTTAATATTAAGAATGAGAAGTCCTTAAACGCTTAAAAGAGAATATTACAAGTAATAAAATTTTGAAAGCAAAATTTTACAGTTCAATTTTATTTTAAATGAAGAACAAATTCAATTTAAATAATTTGAAAAGAGATTTTAGTTAACCATTTAAAGCAACTAAAACGTCTTAATCCTAAAAACGTAGATGAATAAAACACAATAGAAGGTGACAATTATAGTGGCACAATCTAGGATATGAATAATATCTTGATTATCTCTTATCGTTTTTGATTTTCCCTATGAACAAGGCTTGTCCAAAAAGTTCGTGCACAATGATGTTTTTTTTTTAAATAAATGGTTCTATATATCATTTGCATATCAAAATATTTCTTATGAAAAACCAAGTCAGACAGATTGCATTTTTATTGATGTAACTTTATATTTTTGTGAAAATCGTCTTTAAAGGTCGCACGGACCAAAGTTAAAATGCCGTAAACTTTGAATTAAAGTGTTTGGATGAAATGGTCATTTTGTATGTAAAACAAGTCAAAGCTTCATAAAGATTATATGTAACACAGATAAAGAGGCTATCATCATTTTATTATATCCTAAAGCCGAGCACCACAATATTTATCAAAATACAAATCGATTTCTAATCGTATTCCCCATCGCTGGATAATATGACAGATACTTAACATATGAACTGACACAAAAAAGAGTATTTTTTAAACATCTCTGGGCCTTTGTAAGTCCAGTCGGCAACCATGCCATTTTTATATAAAAAAAAAACACTTCGATTTCTCATCGTATACCCCATCGCTGGATGGGTGACTGATACTTTAAGGACTACAACTATATTGGCCAATGTAGACCGATGTTGGAGAATCCACCGATTACCACCGGTGTACAGCCACCGGCCGGGAAATGTGACTATAACATTACACAGTTTTAAGAAGCGAAGAATTTAAAAAAAATTCCGAGATTAATAAACATGAAAAAAGGGCACGTTGAAAGAGACTTGTTATGTGCACTTGACCGATTAACGCATTTCTTTTGAAAGAAGATTTATTTATAGATTGGATATACCTCTTTGTCATTTGCAATGTCCTCGTGTTAGGAAAAAAACAGTAAAAGGATCGTCATGGTGGATTTCGTTTTCATTGTTTTTTTCAAGTGAAAAACATAAAGAAGTATCTTATATGGCGAATGTGATATGAATGTCATAGGAGTCGGAAGCAAATTGGAAGTGTGGGTAGGGGGCTAATTGAAAGTGGAAAGGGGGGGCTAAACCAATAGAAAGGGTAAATCCCAATTTTCAATGCCTATATTATGTATATATTTGCAGCCCCCCCCCCCGTTTTCGATGCCTATGAATGTTATAGAAGACAATTTTTTAACGATGATATAAATTTAAGATTTAAAGTGAATAATTTTTAAACTGATATATTTTTAGTTAAAACCTCCCAAAGAAAACTTTTGTTTGATGAGACAGATGTGTATAATATAAAAGTTAAAGATATCGACTGTTTATTTCATATTCTACATTTTAACATATTTTGCTGTCGTATACATCAACTGTATGACCATGCTAAAGCTTTCAATGTTTCCCGAATGTTCAGTCCTGAATAGAGAGACCTTGATGTTTCATATATCAGCCCCTCTCAGAAATGCGCATTATTATTCTATTTTGTCATAAAACGACAAACAGGCTTCCCGTGTGTGTACCCGTATCTGTCCAAGAAAATTCTTCATCTATGGTTAATTTGTATATGTTACCTGTTCTTTAACGCTTCACCTTCCACTGCATATATTAGCTAGGCACATTGAGGCTGCATTTAAATGATCAACTTTGATGCGTCTATTCCAAACCCTGATGTAAGTTCATTTGAATAATCCATCTGAAATGAAAAGAAATTGTATCGTTTCTTGTTGAAACCTTTACTTGAAATGGACATGAGAATATATTTGAGGTTAAAATTTATATTGTAAAGAGATATATAAAATCCCATCCTTACAATTGTCTGTACATCACTTTATCTGACGTCAATCCGTCTAACCATGTACGTTTGTTATACGTTATATTCTGAGAACTGTATGATTAGTTGACAATTTGCTTGACACTATAATTTTTGTAAGATAACTAGGAATACGAGTTAAAGGTTTACCATTTATAGTTATTTTTTAAATAGTCGTTATCGTAATATACGATATGTTTTGTACATTTTAGTGGAATGTCTTTTTTATCAAAATATATCTGTACTCTTTCATAAGATTTTTTGAAAGATGCGAGTGATATTGATTACTAACGTTTGACTAACTTTTAATTTTCAAGGTATGGGACTAATTAATCTAAAAACGTAATACAGATAAAATCATTTCCTGGTACTAGTATGCATTTATATCTGATCAATCATTTGCAAAATTCGATTTAACATACTATACTGAAACAAATTATCAGATAGTTTCCTAATGGGATAGCAAATCAAATACTTGTTGCTTCCTTGATATTTAATTATAATATCTACATGATGCACAAAGAACTATTTGCGATATATTGCATATCTTTGAACCCACAAAAGTCAAATTTTGATTTTTTTTTTTAATGTGCTGAATTCTATAAATTGTATGAAAAATAAAAATTAACAGAACATATTATAGTTACAAAGTAGTCTATTGACGATTAATGTTTTTATGACTTCACAAACAAGTTCGATTTTATGTCATTTTTTAGAAAGAGGACAATGTGAACAAAACTTCAACAGTTTTAGCTTTAAAATTTATAGAGTGAAAGTTTGCTCAGGAACAATTTTACGTATTTTATTGATATTATCATTTTACACATTATATCAAAATACTGACCCTGGTCAGACCTGCGCTCGGTGACTTTTACTCAAAAGATCGACGTAATAGACCCTTTCACGATAACTGCGGTACTGCTCTTTTGCAGGGCAAAATGATATATTTTGGTGAAATATGACGTAAAAGCAATTGTTTAAAAAACGTCATTTAATTATCTATCAACAAAAACTCCGGCAAACGTTATTAATTTGCCCTGCATAAGAGCAGTACCGCAGTTACCGTGAAGGGGCTAATTTAAACATGTTTCTGTAGAAATCATGGATATTTTAAATATACGTCATTTTCGTGACGTCATTTCGAACATATGAAGTCATTGCTTATAAAAATATCCACTTCTTTGAAGTCAGCATATATCCCCCTGGTTTAGAACATAATTAAATATTTCTCCGTCAAAGTTTCATTTTGGGGGCAAATATTGGTTATTACCAAATAAAGTCCTTTTCCGGAGCTCAAACATTTTTCTCGCATAAAACTATCTAATAATAACTAATATAAATTGTGTTGTAGGGAAATCAAGTCAATAAAACATTTATTGTATAACTTATGTGTATCACTCGATTTTCTGTTGATGGTATGCTATCACCTTACGTCGTAATCCGACTTTCCTGATCACCACGATGTAGTTTTTTAATCAATATCACCCCTCTCTGAAAATGATGACGTAGTACGCAGAAACATGACGTTATTTTTCTTGCGCGTGAAAAAGTCCATGACCTCTAATGCTATATTTTGCTATGTATTATGCTACTTATAAGGGGGTATATAATGAATTTATCATTATAACAGTCACTTGATCCAAAGAGCCGTATCACGTCTCGTTGACAGGCGCAGGTCATCAACAGGACGTGATACGACCCTTCGGATCAAGTAACTATTATAATAATACATATTTGTTATATACTTTACTTTTTATTTAATGCTATCACGTGACGTCTTAATCCGTCTTTTCTGCGTTAAAAATGTTCATTGTACTTAAGTATGTTTTATGGATAAATATTACACAATTAACTTCTTCTTGAAAGTTTTATTTGGCATTTTATAAGGTGGTACATAATAAATTCATCATTATAACTGTAACTTGATCCGAAGAGTCTTCTCACGTCTCGTTTGATCTGGTGATCCGCACATGTCAACTCGACGAGATGCAACCCTTCGAATCAAGTTACAGTAATATATATACTTTTTTTCTACAGTAGTAGGTAGTACAGTATTAATAAGTCTGTGCAGATCATTCGTGCCTAAATCTAGAAGTTTGGGGTTTTCTGGGTGTACTATTTTTTTCATTAAATTCTTCGTAAATAAGGGATATTCCTCAAAAAGTATTAAATGTAGGACATGAAGCTTAACGATTTTTAGTGCAGAAAAACGTGTGGATAATGAATGTGCGCAATTGAAAGAGGATATCCCTCCTTTTATTCTTTTATGGTGATACCTTGATTGTTTTCCACTTGAGAGCAGACGCTACCTTGGTATTTAAAAAATGGATATTCCCAGTGACTCAGAAAACAGACGCATATATCTAAACAACTAATAGAATATGTGCATAGTGAGGCGGGGTGAAGGACACCCTTAACTGAAAGAAAACTATTTTCTGCTCTATGTTGATAAAATCGACATTGATTATTTTTCCTGAATTCGAATGTAAGTATATTTTAAATTATATTAAAATGAATAATAGCTATGTATTAAGTCTCGAGAAAACTTAGTTCCTTATCAGTTGATACCATATTGATTTCCTCCCGTATCAAGCGCGTACTACATTACTTATTTCAACATGTATATGCCCTTTCTTTAGACCTGTATCACAACATGTCATTTTCGACCACCCCTTTTTATTCTTACCATTATAAATTTTAATTTACTTTATATGTAATGTTTAAAAATTAAGGGCCGGGCATTCATTTACTGTAGTACGCAGATTTTCTTGTCGGAGCCCCCCACCCCACCCCACCCCCCCCCACCCCCCACA
>PRKT01001269.1:37248-58473 GCA_003671525.1 Saccostrea glomerata | reverse complement strand
CCCCCCCCCCCCCAAACACACACATTAAAAGCCGTTGCTACAGACTTTTATCAAACGATATTTAGATTGCTGAAATATTGAATTATTTTGTGAGCCTTGGTTCACAAATTAAAACTAATGCCGGTGAAAAATCGCTGTCTTTTTAAAGCTATCTCTATTCGCTGAGTGACTTTTTTCATTCAAGTTGTACGTTTCATGTATATGTATACTGTAACTTCTTAAAATGCTTGTACCATAGAATCAATGTTTACTTTATATATAAAAGTATTTGTGAAAGAGAGAAAATCGGATCTGCCAATGAATATATAAATGCGTGAATGAATGGCATATTTCAATTATAATTGAGCGAATTATTCTTCGGGCAAGTTACCTAAGTTGCGATCTGTCTAGCATTCTCGCACATGCGTAGCCTGTCGTTTGCCCAGGGCAACCGGTTTAACTTCGCTTATATATTTACTACGTGGACCTCAGGGTCCACACAATGAATGCTTTCATGTAAATAAGATCTATATAAGCAGTTCCAATTTAGTGAAAATTTCTTTTGGTTTTGTATTATCCATTTAAAGTAAATAATTTTATAATCTTATAATTCCTAAAAATCAGATGAATAAAACACAATACTACTGACAATTATATCGGCACAATCAAGGATATGCATATGTTTTGTTTATTGCTTATTGTTTTTGATTATCCTATACTCACTCCTTAAAAATCTATACAGAATCGATATCAATTGTGTTTCCTCTGTCAATTTTTCTCCAATATCGCAGAATCGATATTAATTTTTTTTTCTTTCTATCATTTTTTCTCAAATAAAGATATTTGTACAAAGACCTGCACATGTTGTTTTTTATATAATAGTTAATTCAAACAGACTTTCGCATCATAATTACTAGTAATTTTTCAAAATGATGCAAACTAAATCCCAGAAATAAGGAAGCTGAACATTCCAATGAAATGATACAAATCATGAGCAGAACAAACATCATGATGGAGTAAGCATTCTCTGTTGACCGATTCCACCTCCCTGTTTGTTATGTTTTTTTTTCCTTTTTTGATCGGGATAAGGTAAACACTGTAAACAACTATTCTTGGCATCATATTTTATTCGCGATTTTACAACATAAAATATATTCCTAAAGATTATTTTTTCCCTACTGTATAATTTTCGTTTATTTCTAAATCGAGATAACTTATTAACAATAGGGATGATTGAACAAGAATTTCGACGGTCTTGTTTGAAGTAATCATCTTGTAAGTTCTATTATCTATACAATGTCATTGCAAGTCATAAAAATATCAAGTCAAATGCTGGCTGACGTTTTCATGCTTATTGTTGTACCATTATTTACTTACTCCTCTATGGCATATCATCCCACCTGAGATGTTTTGGGAGTCAGTATTTGCTCTGCTCCTATTTTGTATTGTCTTACGGACTTTTGAGCTGATATACTTTTCATTGTCTCAATATATTCAATAACTGTCGTTATACACTGAATTGTCGATGTTTTTTTCTGATACTTCCCGATCAGAACAAGGAATAAACAGCGCCTCCGATAGGTCTACAGTGGACGTTCAATCCTCCATGGCACATGCTCCCACCTTTTTAAGTTTTAGAGATATGTGTTTGCTCTGCTCCAGAATATTATTGTCTATTGTATATTTTCTAGTTGTCGCTTAAATAATTGTTCCAAAATTTCAAGAAAAGATGATATTTTGCAGATATTTCTAAAAAGTATTTTTGCGTAAGGTCATGTGTTACACACTTTAAAGATTCTAAGAATTGAAAACAAAACCGAGAATTAGATGAAAAAAAGTTCCCTTGAGAGTGATATGTAATGTGCATTAGACCGACTAACCCAGTTCTTTTGTGAGAATATTTCCTTATAGATCGGATATACAATGTACTTCTTTGTCATCTGCAACGTCCTCGTGGTAGGAGAAAAAACAGTAAAATCATAGGAAATCGATATATGACATGAAAATTTGAGGATTATATAAACATCATTTGAGACTATTGTATTAAAACGGCTTGCGTGCATGACCTATATATGAAGTTCTGTAGTGGAAGTTAAAGAATCTTACAAACACATGGTTAATTTTGGAAATATTTTGTATCCAAAAAAAAAAACTCAGTGCATTTTTGTAAGCAAAAAGTATACCTTTTTTTTAATGGAAAGCACTTGCTCTCTGATCATCAGTCGAATAATGAATATTCATAATTATAGGTTCAGATATGAGAAAAATATGTTAAGAAGTTTACGTCTTTTTATTATCATGCTAATTTTATACTTTTCTTATAATTTATATCTATATATATTTAATTAAGTGTTCGTATTTTTGACAATGTGAAAGTGACAGAATCCGAACATGTATTTCATATACTACATGCAGGCTCAAATCCCACCGTGGGCCGTGGAGACCGGTCCTTCGGATGCAACAGTATAAACCGAGGTTCCGTGTCGCAGTAGGTGCTGGCACGAAAATGATCCCTCCGTGCTCAATGGCTCTTAGTGCTGAGCATATAGGAAAAAAATTGTAGCTCTCCACGGGCAATTGGTTGCAAAACCATACTGTTATAATGATAAATTTATTATATACCCCCTTATGACTAGCTAAATAGAGCAAAATAAAACTTTAGAGATTAATTGGATAATATTAATCCATTAAACAAAGCATAATAACAAGGGACTTTTTAACGCGCAAGAAAAATAACGTCATATTTCTGCGTACTACGTCATCAGTTTCAGAGATTGGTGATATGGATTAAGAAAACAACATGTTGGTGATCCGGAAAATCGGATCACGACGTCACGTGATAGCGTAAATTCAACAGTAAAATTTGGTGATACGCATGAGGTATATAATAAATGGCGTTATCGGTAGTTTTCTGGCTGTACTCTTTCAACACAGTAATGTAAAGGCTTCCCGAAAATTTAAACGCTCTTAGAATGTAACACAACGTTCCAAGGTCGACTTTGAGTTTTCTTGTGATTTATGAACTCAAGAACAGCCAATTCATATAGAGAGTTCTCTCGGCTATAAATTAACACACAGCTCCATATATCCCCCGCCCGCCCTTTTTTTAGGTTTCACTTAAATCGCTTCGGTGCATGTGATAAACACATCATATTATATTATTAATTTTCTGTAATGTTGATAATCTCTTATGAAAAATTATACATTACTCTGATAGAAAATATTTCACAATAACGTCAATTTACCGACAAATCTGGGGGTATTTTCCACTCAATGCCGCCACCTGCTTAATAAAAAGACATTTCACATTTTCTCAAGCAATATTCATTTAGAGGGGAAACTCTTCTTTGAGAATCTTCAAAAGATCTCAAATAAATCCCCATTAATCACATACGCCAACTTCTTTTATATACATATTAGGAATTATACGTCAAACATAAGTTCGTATATTTTTTTTAACACACTGACTTTTAAACAAGAGCAATACAGCAAAGTTATCTAAAATATTCGGATAATTTTTTTTAATAAAAAACATTGAACACGCTTATTTTACACTAGGTTTCAGATACATTATATTCAGTTTGAAATAAGATTTAAAGTTTATGATACTCTCCCCGTCATTACAGATCAAATGTGCTGTTTAGTGGGGAGTGATCAGGCCCTGGACTGGATTTTCAATCAATTGCTCGATTTAATGTCAACAGCCAACCTTGAAAAGGGGTTTAAAAACACTGGTTTTTCCCAGTGACACATTGATATACTACGCATATTTATCTGAATAACAAATAGAAAGAAGGCATATTAAGTGGGTGAAGGAAATATTATAGGACACACTATTCTGAAAGGAAACTATACATGCACACAATAGATATTATCTGAAGTTGGCATTGACTTACTGAATACATCCTGAATACAATTGTAAGTATATTTTTGGCATTTCAAAATATGAATTGCTGATGAATATTTGCTAAGTTTACAAAAAAAGTTTTTTTTTCAATTAACAGCATACTGATTTTTTCTCCTGTAGCAAGCGTATAGAAGACAACGTATTTGAACGCATCAATGTCCACTGTCTTATATACATTTTATTTTTCTTTTACTTTAAAATTAATTATTTTGTTGGGTCAATTGTTTAAGTTTGTGAGAAAAATATTGGTTTGAGGGAATTAGATTTAATGGTTGCGTTCAAATTTGCATATGTGTTATTTTTCTAATAACCGACTACAGATTTTGTAACAGAATGTCATCGTTCCGAGCGAGGAATCAGTTAACTGATTATGAATTATCATCCCTATAAACAAAGGATTTATGAGAATTTTTTGTGCGAAATGTATATGTATGGACCATTCTATTTTATCAATGAAAGTTAGAATTCTCGAAAAGATTTATCATCACACAAATAGACCGTCGCTGAGTACACCTTTCCGTAGACAACGAGAAGAATTTTGGATTAGAAAACTAGGGACAGCCTTTCCTTATGGATGAAATGACAATGTCGATAATGTTGGAAATCTTTCCAGTCCGCGAGTAATAATGTAAATGTGATGGGGCTTTTTAACCATACTCAGCGACGTAAGCGTAGTCATGGGCGTTGTTCGTACAATAAACCTGCAATACACGACACCTCTTTTGATTCACTAATACCTTTTGAAAATCAACAGTTAGGTCTACATTATATTCGAACAAAACTTACTCTGTCCCTTTGAAACTTTTAAATAGTCTTCTTGAAAAGGCCAAGGAACATCCGATGTAAGATTCCTCGTCACTTGAATATATACTCGGATCTGTGATTATGGATATTGCATATCATAAGCTTTTTAAACCCGCATGCTTCACGGAAGAAAATGCAGCTAAAACAATCCGCCTTTTCCTTAAACGGCAATATGCCAGTAACGGAATTGACGTGGTAAATATAAGTAATATTCTTAATCACAAAAGGGTCCAGTCTTGTATTCCATCATATCTTTATTTAAAGACTTCACCTTGTATTTCCTACAAATATACATCGACCATTGCTTTCAAACTTTCAATTACAAAAACACTTTACATGGCCTGGATACCGACTATCTGAAACATAATCCTTCTTCGTGTTCATGTTCTACTTCGCCCTATAACTATAGTCCTGCTGGACACGTTATTACACGTGACGTAAATGTAGTTCGTAGTAAGGACCTTATATCACTTACTTTAAAATGTCCTAAATATAGGGATCCCCGATCCTTCAACTGGCGTCGGAATTTAATAAATATCATGGATTCTGTTGAGAATTACGGCAGACGATGGGTCATATGTGAAAAAGAAGACGTTGACACCCTGTCAGAATGGATTAAATGTATCAGATCCATGTTAAAATCATGCATTAAAAGATTGAGGGGCAATATGAAAACCATCTATCCTTCTGTGTTCAATTAACCAGAAGTGAAAAAAATTAAATAGATTACACGATAAGTACGTACTGGTTCCTGCCGACAAAGCAGGTAACACCATTGTCTTTGTTTGTAAGGCTCATTATATAACTTGCATTCTAGAAGAACTTGGATTTAATTTTACGAGTGGTAATCCTACTCATACTTCCCTTTCTAAGGAAGGAATTCTTCAAAATCACCTGTTAGTTTTTAATACTTTTAATATTCCACAGAGCCAAAATGAATTTGAACTATCCTTTATATATTGGAATCCGAAACGTCATGAGAATCCTTACAGACAAAGATACATTGCAGGTTCCAGTAAATATTCAACCAAGCCTCTTTCGTTATTCCTCACTAAGATATTGACACTTGTGAAGGAAAAACTTCAAGAGTACTGCGCAACTATATATTCTAGAAGTGGTGTGAATCAGATGTGGATACTAAAAAGTTCTAAAGAACTTTTGGACAATTTGAAATCACAAGACTTTACGATAATCTACAGCTGAAAAACTTACGACTTTTCAACTTTATACACAACAATTCCCCATGATAAAATCCAGGCTTTTTGATATCACTGACAGCTGCTTCTACAATAAAAATAGAACTCGTAAATTTACTTACCTCGTCATTGGTCATTTGCAAAATAATTTTGTTAAAACAGATTCTGATTGCACACATAAGTACTCTGATGTTGACATCAAGAAGAAGCTTGAGTTTAATTCTGATTGACAATATCTATGTGGCTTTTGGAGACCAGGTATTCCAACAATCTATTGGAATTCCCATGGGTACAAATTGTGCTCCGTTATTAGCAGACTAATTTTAATATTCATATGAAGCAGAATTTATGCAAAATCTTATGTGTGAAAAGAAGAAAACACCTGTTTTGGCCTTCAACTCGACATTCAGATATATCGACGACGAATTGTCAATTAATAATGGTAATTTCCATTCCTACGTCGATTCGATATATCCTGGTGAGCTTGAGATTAAGATACCACAGAGTCCGACACTTCTGTTTCATACTTGGGCATTTTGCTTGAAAAAGGCACTTATGGTTATTTAACAACCAAGCTATATGATAAACAGGATGACTTTAACTTTTCTATCGTCAACTTCCCTTACTTATGCAGAAACATACCTTCATCATCTGCATACGGGGTACATATATCTCAGTTGATTTGATACGCAAGAGCATGCTCTACGAATGAACAATTTCTAAAACGAGGTAAATTATTGACAAGCAAGTTGATGAAATAAGAATATCAGCTGTTTCGTTAAAAGTCATCATTTCGTAAGTTCTATGGTCGATACAATGACCTTGTCAGCAAATACAATTCATCACTGAGTCAAATGCTGACTGACATTTTTCATACCAATTTTAGTCCATTAGTTATACACTGAATTGACGACGGATTTTTTCCGTTATTTCCTGATCATGACAAGGAGCACACGGCGGGTGTGACCGGTCGGCAGGAGATGCTCACTCCTCCATGACACCTGATCCCACCTCTGATGTTTCGGGGGTACGTGTTTGCTCTACTCTTATTTTGTATTGTTTTATGGACTTTGAGATTGAATACTGTTCGTTATCTGCATAATCTTCTTGAATATACCAATAGAAATCATTGAGTTCATCGATGTTTAGCATTTGATAAATCTTCAAATGATATCTTCATTACATTATATATTATGAAACTCAAATATGCTCTCTCTCTCTTTCTCTCACGACAATTCACGTGTGCTATTTAATCATGAAAACCTGACCTTTCCTTGATAAGGGAACAGAAAGAGAGAAACAATGTTAAGATTTTTTGTTACCTAAGCAGGATAAGGAGATGTCTCCTTACAAATGTAAAATTCGATCTTTTAAATTTCAGCGTAAGATAAGACAGAAAAAAATATACACACGACAGCGGGAATGTAAATCACTTAAGCTGACGGGGATTTAAAAATAGAATACTTAGAAAACGGAGTGCATATCCTTTTACAGAAAACAATTATAAGGTCCTAAATATAGGGAACCCTGATCCTTCAACTGGCATTGGAATTTCATAAATTTTATGCATTCTGTTGAAAATCACGCCAGACGATGTGCCCGATAGGAAAAAGAAGACGTTGACACTTTGTCAGAATGGATGAAATATATCTGATCCATGATAAAGTCGCATATTAAAAAATTGAAGGGCAATATGAAAACCATCTATCCTTCTGTGTTCAATGATTTAGAAGTGAAAATAAGTATGGCCTTCTGGAACGTTGTCCAACTTCTGATGTTTTAGAAGTCCGTATTCGCTCTCGTACCAATTTATTTTGTTTAAATGGACAATTGAACTGAATACTTATTTCAATATATGTATTCTATATATCAGGAACCTTTCATACCGATAGATAATAGGAGCTTGTTATTTTTTAAAATTAAAACTAAAAGTCGCTGTAGTATTTGACATATATTGTTGCACTATTAGAAACTAAATATTACCCTTTATATGTAAGAGTAATTTGAAGTCGGATGTATGATTAGAAAAGAGACTTAAAATAAAATGAAGAAATTAAAAAAAAAAGCACAGTCAAGCGAAGCATCCCCTTGAAACAGGAAATGATTATGAACATGTATTATTATGACATAAATGAGAAATAGAACTCCTGAGCATAAAATAAATTTGAAACCTATAATCGATAATGGCAATGTCACCATGCGAGATAATAATTCTCAGGTAGTCAAGAGTGAACAGTATCATTATTTAAATTTAAAAATAAGGGGGGAAATTAAAATTTGCTGCAACAATAATTTCATTTTTAACATCATACAGTTTGCTCATCATCTTCTATAGAAGAGGTGGAGTCTTTATATTCACATACCTGATATAAATTATATATAAAAAAAAACCATTGACATTTTAGAGGAACGTGTTTGTTACTTAGTACATGTATCCATTTATATTGTATATGTATTTGTATAAAATAATCATATACATTTAATGTGAGCTATAATACATGTATAATTTATTAATAATGTTAAGGGATAATAAACTTGATGAACAAATTAGACAAATAATTTGTACTCCAGAGCTTTTTAACTTTCATAGAGAATATCAGTTATCATTTATCTTCTAAATGACCTCTCAATAACTAGTAACATTTGTGATTTAGGGTCACTTAAGTATCAGTCACATTATCCGTACATAGATGTGGTGAATAGAATATTTTAAAAAATATTGAAATTACTTTATTATTATTTACATTTTTTGCAGAAAATGACGATTGGAAGGATACTTTATATGAAATCATTCATTCTCTTGATTATCATGGAAAGTGGATTTGTAAGTAGTTTTGGTGATTAAATTATTATACTGTTGAGACAAAGATTGAGAAGGTGTATACATGTTTTATATATATATATATATATATATATATATATATATATATATATATATATATATATATATATATATATATATATATATATATATATATATATATATATATATATATATATATATATATATATATATATATATATATATATATATATATATATATATATATATATATATATATATATACCATGCAATGTGAGAGCGGCGTAAACATGGGTCTAAAATAAATTTTCAGAATCATAAGTATTGAGTATGCATTCATTTTTTTTATTATTCAAAGAACAGTTTTCCTCTTAGCAATCTGAGATTATGACGATTGCCTACAAAGATATTTATCTGTGTGATTTTTCGAAGCATTTTACACAATATATCAAAAAACATTGAATTGAGCGACGGGACCAGACACTATTTTCTAAAGGAAAATAAGCAGACAAATGAATCATGTTCAGTGTTTTCTGCATAAAATTAGAAAAGTACCAATTGAATAAGGCCATAAATCCAGAATGATTCTCTTTCATGCAATATTCTTTCTCAATTTATCATATTCATCTATGTCAAGGCTAACATTATAACTTTTGGAGAACTATTAATTTTTAGGGCACAATAAAGCAAAATCGTACTTTACCTTCTTTTCGTATTCTTAGTTTACAAATGGGTTAAGAGGATTTCCAGTCTTCACCGTTGATGTCTGTCCTAGCAACAAAACTGAATGGGAGGCGGCTTCTGTGAGACTGAACTGTACAATGAATTCAAACGACTTCAAAAATAGATACCACTGTGTGGCCACCAGAGACCGATCACAACTATTGGAGTTCTGTTATCCACAGATCAGGAGTATATATGGAAAAGGTTAGTATATCCTACATAATTCAAAGCCTATTATGCCTGTTTTTTCATTATCATATTTACACATATTCATTCCGCTATTGGTTCAAAACGCATACATGCAATGGATCCGTATCCTTTTAAGTGATATATCAATAAAAAATTGAATTGTAAGATAAAGTTGATTCAATTTGTCTGAAAGCAAAATATGCAAATGAATTAATCTAATGCCATGGGTTTTTGGTATTTAGGTCAATGTGTTATTTTCGATTCTTCGTTTTTCTTGGACAATTACACGTGTCTTCATTTCACTGATGGATGCCCGGATACACACTATTTCACCGACCAGTTGTACAAATGTAAGTTTCTTGATTGATACTGAGATTTATTCAAATACGTTAAATTATTGCAAACTAATGTTTGAGCAATCTACAAACAAGTTTATTTCATTAAAATACCTCCATTCTGATCTTATATAATGTTATATATCTATACTTTTTCTTTCTCTTTCTTTCATTTGTTTTTATCCAGTTTTTGTCATGTTTCTTATTTTCATTGTCTTTTTGTGTTTTTCTTACAGTCCCAAATTGCTTCCGCATTGAACGTGTATTACAATGTTTTATGTCTGAGGAATTGTGTCTGAAGAAGAATCGGTAATTTTGCAAAACATACTTATAAAGCAAAAGAATAAGAGAGGGATCAGAATTAGTTACAATGTGGCTTTAAGAATACCTGCTTTACTGTCTTTCCTTCCTTTCAGAATCACAATCGAAAATAAAGAGGTATCAACATTCCAAACAAATACTGCGCAGAATCATACAACAGAGATTCAGGAAGGGGTAGATTTGGTACCAGTGCTGGTCCCCTCGATTATCCTTCCAGGGATCGTTTTTGGAATTGCTTTGTTTATATTGGTGCTGTGGAGAACGAAACGATGCAAAGGAGTTTTCAGAATAAAATGTCTGCAGGAAAATTTGGAGAATGACAACAATGTTGAGAGCATGTCGTTGCTAAATAGTAAATTCTTTATTTTATAGATTTCTATCAGTTCATGTTTATGTTCAGAATATCTATTCTGAAAGCTGAAAACGACAGAAAGTCTAAATGTCATTAACATAGAATGTGTAAGATGTTAAACAAGTCAATAAAATGCGAAGATAACGAAGATAACTTTCTCAGAAGTCAATCTGAACAATACAAATTATGAGAAGAGTCAACATGGACCTCTGAAACCAACGATGGAATCAGATGCTATGCTATTTAGGATTCTACTTTTACATCCGCCTTTCGTTTCTTTTCATGGCTTGGTCACCGGAACAATCCGTAAACAATTCAATGTCAAATTTTATGTTATTTTGACAAAAATGGTGTCATTAAAACAGACAACAGAATCTCAATTTATATTACCTATGCTAGGATTTGTACTACAATATTACATATTTTTTCAGATCACAATCCAGCTGCAAATACATCAGGAAATCGGAATGGGAACAAAGAAATTAACATCTCCTTAGACAAATATCAACAAGACGACATTATTGATACCAGAAAAAAACATATTGAAGGATTTAATGGACAAAAAAGTACGTGGAGAAATGATATGTCATATTTCTTACATAAAAAAAATACTTACTATTTTACTAAAGTTATCAATATTGAAAAGTTATCAATGATATTTAAATAGATATTTACTCTTAAATACTATAGCATAATATAAATTTGGAAAGAAAATTGTCCGATATTTTGCAAATTTCTGGGTAACATTTTAATCAACTTGATTTTTTTTTTGCAGCTTTGAACTTTTAACTTTTATAATCATTTCACTTTAATCTAAAATTCCTTTCTTTGGTGTTATAAGCATTTATTATAATGTTTATTTGTAAAACAAAATCGATTGAAATATATTATTGAACAAAAGAAATATTGCCAATTAATATGGTAAATCATAGAGTGCCCATTTTATACCAATAAAATATTTTATCATGCTCAAATCCCAATATTCCAATAAAGCATACTTCCATGTATATTGATTTTGTATGCATTCCTCCATTAATGTAATTAACTATCCATAACCTCCAGAGCCCACCATCTTATACATAGTCATACATGACACAGAAGTAATAGGTTATTTTTCACTCTGTCACCACTGTGAATTTTTTAATTAACCCAATTTTAATTACTAAAATGATGTAAATCACATTAAATGGTTATGTTATCATAACCTAATGAAAATTTGATATACAATTATGAATATTTGATAATTTAACCCAAAAATATTTTAATCAATATTAATGAATATTTCTCATTAATTTTCCCGTTAATGATGTAAATGATTACATAATTTTAAGGTATGTCACTCGTCAGCCTTTCAAAAAAGTTCACAAAGAACCACTTACTTCAATCCTATTTCTTAAATTTTTTTTTTTCATAATATATTTAATTTCAACAATATGAATGTTTTAACATTCAACGAAAATTAAAACTGCTCAAAAAGCTACAAAAAGCACAGGTTTATGAGGGACTCTTGTTTGTTATTATAATACTAGGAATATTTCATATAGTTCTAAATTTATATTTTGATAAGTTTTACGCCTTCCTTCCACAGACTTTGCCAAAAAATGAAGAAATGTCAAATAGGTCAAGATAAAAAAAATACATCATTTTCGGCCCGAAAATCATATATTTTGACCAATATTTCAACATTTCTGACCCAATCCTTTCCTTTCCTTATTTTAAAGTTTGGGATACTTGAGACTGATCAGCACTCAATCTTTAATGCAAAAAAGGTCACATAATAATTCACGCGCGTTAATTTGCAAGATTTGTTCAATGATAAATATTATTCAAATAATTTACTTGAAATAAAATCACATCTATTTCCATGGTTACGTATTCTAAAATATATAAAAGGTTATAGTTAGATACCAAAGAAATAAATTTTAAATGCAAAAAGATCAATTTCATTGTTCCGTAGATCAGTCAAATAAACACTGACTCCCCCACCCCATTTTGAGTCCCTCTTTTTGTTTGAGTACTTATCCAAAATATACTTCTCAAAAAATCCTAGATTTAACAATGTTCATGAGTGACATACTTTAAACAGACCTATACCTTGTTGTCTGAAACCACAAAACAATCAATCATTTTATTTGAATTTCTTCACCATTTTATGTTTAGTCTAATTAATAATGCCAAAGTGCTGTCAAAGACGAGAATAACTGTGGTCATTTTAGGCATGCGTAGTAAAATGAAGCAAATTTTCTGTTTAAAATCAATTTGTACACTTAATAAAAAATATATTACAAAATTAAGAGCAAAATGATATGCAAGAAAAAATTCTCTTGAAATTGAAAACATAAAAAATGGACAATATCTGCATCATTTTTTTTACTTTTAAAAACAAATTCTTTGTATCAACCATATTTGATATATAAAAACAAGAAAACATTTCGATATTCGGCATTTTGAGATACCTCCTCTAGAAACAAGACGGGGTAATTTTGTGTTTCTTACATATAAGGTACAATAAAAGTATCACCTAAAATATATGTTAGTTTGGACAAAAAAGTCTATTGTAGTAAAATCTGTTTGAAACTGCGAAAAATTGGCACTTTTCTATTAACCCTAAATTTACCTTTATTTAGAGATGTTCCTTTAAATACATGAACTGTGTAGATTTCCCCTAAACTTGGCATGTACACAGAAGTTAATTTAAGTTATATATGTATCAAAATAAATAGTTTATTTCCAATGAAGTTTTAACAAACAACACCCAATCGGCTCCCTTAATATCATTACAATAAAAGACAGTGATATCCTAGTTAAATGTTTTCACGAGCGGTAAATACCTAAATTGACTGATAATTCAAGTAAGAAATTGAATTGTTATTGTTAGTTCCACACTTAAAGAAACGACTCTCTTTCTTACTAAAGGTAAAGAACACGGTGACCAACTGCGCAAAGGGAGAAGCGACATTGATATGTTTTTCTATAAATCATTAAGTCTTCAAAGTAAGTATTATAACTAAACTTGAAATTCTTATATTTGTTCTGCACATGGTGTAAATAATGATGATAAGTCTGCAGAACATCCACTACCGAAAATTAGCTTCTTTTTTTAAATAGGCTTATTCGAATTTGTATCAGCATTTTATCAGAAATTGTTGTGTTTTTTTTTTGTTTTTTTTGTAAGAGTGGGGTGGGTGGGTTTGGGGCTCACACAGCGCCTTATTATACTACTATACAGATTCATACAAATCCAGAAGAGATTATGTGTGGACGTTTAAAAAAAAATACAAATCAGTTAAGATTTCTTTTTATTCACAAACACAATAACATTTTTTCCATAGGCGTTACACCATGAACATGTTTACATCAAGAACGTCCGCGGAAGTGACTTTATTTATAGTGCATGCGTATTAAACACAGTTAAAAAGATTTCCCTTCAGGGGAAATAACTCACATTTTTGAAATGAAGAATTGATAACCAAAAACAGAAAAAACGTTTAATTAAAATGCGGCGTATGTCCACACAATAAAGTGCAAGTGAAGTTGAAATTGCCCAGGCTGTCGTAGTTAAAGAGAGTTCTGTTTCCTTTCATGATTTTATTTAACTTAAAACCTTTATAATTACCGCCGAAAAACCTACAAAACGTGCCTAAATTTAAGGAAATGTTATTACGCAACACACACTTAAGGGGTCCGACCCTCTGCTATAAATTTCACTTAAGAAAAATTAAAATTTGTAATATTGTTTTTCATAAACAACAATAATATTAGAGTCCCCACGTGTTTTTGTTTTACACTGCTTTTATATTAAATAATTTAGACAATATTAATTGATAACTATACAGGATAAATAAAGCAAAACATTTTTTTTTTCACTTAATCTAATTTTATTGAAGGACTTTAACACAAAATGCAGAAAAGTAAAGGCACCCTAGAATTAAAATTCGCAACGTTCAATACTGTTATTATCCTCCATTCAAATGAATTAAGATCAAGACAAGTGCTTCTCAAAGACTTCACACAATTAAAGAAAAATCTTTATTGATGGTTATTCTATGTATGGACTTGGTCATCCTCTGTGTTTCGGCTAGATTCTGCTGCTGGAAAAGCGCTCAATCTCTGGTCCACCTTGTCCTATTCATGTTCTATAGGGTTGAGATGTCGATGACATTTAAAGCTTACCGAAATTGTTGGTAGCCAACAATATTAATCCTACAGTACGTAAGGTCTCCTTACACACACTCCCCACTCTTCCAGTTTGTTTCTGATAATTTGGATAATTAAAGACACTTCAATTAATTTTTAATGAGTGCAGAGCAATTGCACGTGCAGATAGATTCCTTCCACAATAGTTAGTAATTCTTATGTAGTAGCTCTTTTGATGTGTCTTTGCAATACGTGTATACGCCTTGACCATGGACACTTCCGGTTCCGGTTTCAGTAAATTTCCGGTTAAACCCTAGGATGGTTTAGTGGCATTTGTTGAAATTCTAGCAATTTTTCATGATTATAAGGGATACAAGTAAGCTTTCTGCATCTTCCTGGCGGTATTTTTAACGGTTTTAAATAAAATAAACAAATACAAAGGAAGGAAATACAACTATCCTTTACTACCACCAGCTAGGACCATGTCAACTTCACTTGCAAATTGTCGTTCGTACATACATGGCATTTTAAACAAGCTTTGCCCCGTTGGGATCCGGGTTATAATAGGTCCTCAGTACCCCCTTGCTTGTCGTCAAAGGCGACTGAATGGGGCGGTCCTTCGGATGAAACCGTATAAACCGAGGCCCCGTGTCACAGCAGGTATGGCACGATAAAGATACCTCCCTGCTCAAAGGCCGTAAGTGCCGAGCATAGGCCTAAATTTGCAGCCCTTCACCGGCAATGGTGACGTCTCCATATCAGTGAAATATTCTGGAGAGGGACGTTAAACAGTAAACAATTAATCAATCAATCAAACAAGCTTTTTTCTGTTTTTCCTAAACAACTTAAGAAAGAATACACATGGAAATTTAAATAAATGAAAGATACACCCGACACTTTTGAAACTCGCACTTCATGCTTTTTAACAAAAATGGTCATGGATGAGTAATTACACATTCAATTTTTTTTTTTTTTTTTTTTTTTTGGCAGTAACAGACAATCACTGAAAAATTAAGTCAAAATTGTGAACAACTAGTTCATTTATGTTAAGGTTTTAAAATACTTAAAATGATAAAAGTGGGGACTTAGAAATTTTGACAAGTATAGTTTGGAGTATGAAGCGCTGCTTATTTTTTCAGAAATTATTTTTATGCCAGATCATGATGTGAAGAAATTGAACACAGAACAGAGAGATAAACGATTTATTATCACAACATTAAATTCAATATATGAGGTGCATATGAAAATAATACTTAGTATCATACCTATTAAAATCAGATTAGAAAACATCATGAAGCGATGCTTCCGAAGTCAGAAAATAACATTGTTGTATGTGGTTGTAAGAAGAAAAATCTGTTGTAAGAAAACATCTGTGAGGAGTTATCTTTCTTCTAAATATTTCTTCCTGTGAAAAAAAAGTCATACTAATAAAAATGCTGTATTAAGTACTTGAAACATTAAACTATTTTTAAAATGGTCCTTAAAAAGATAAAACTTATTCAACTCAGAAGGCTTTTGATGTTGGATTTAGATGTTTTATTGTTATATATAAGAAAACAATTACACAGGAATTGGCAAAAGAAATAGAAAGTATTATTCCCATCTTATGTTAATGTTAATTTTATTGAATTGACTACTTAGAGGTCTCAATTAGGAAACTCTAATTATGAAAACTGTATTATTCATAGTTCGAACTTTGAAAGCTATTGGTATTATCAGAGGGTCGGTACCCCTTAATGTTCACGTCATAGCAATATGACTTTACCATTTCCCCGCAAACAATTTATAGCGTGGTACTAGTTTCTCTTAAGTTTAGCGTAAGTAATATTATGACGTTATATTTGAATAAGAAAATTACTTTTCTTTGTCTATGAGATATTAGCAATTATAATAAAAAGTAGAAAATTGGCATTAAATTGAAGATTAAATAAACTTTTAAAAGTGCTTGGAAATATGTGATTGCGGGGAAACGGTATATGCGTGATTTTGCGTTAGAAATGGTATATGTGTTAAATTGCGGGGAAGGAGGTTAATACATATCAATCTTCAGTTTGATTCCTTATACAAAGACAACCTCAATAAGGATGATAGCCTTATATTATATATTAATAATTAATTGATGCAATATCCGATAATGATATGAATCTCAGCACTTTTAAAGTATACTATGAAGAAATCAATAGAAAATAGAGGAGTACAAATCGATACCTTTATGATACTCTTTATTAATAAATGTTGATACTGATGCAAAAATATCAACCTTATTCATTCAATCTACACCCTTACAATCCCCCCACCCCCAACCCCCCAAAAATCTTTGAATATATTAAATTTTGACCGAACTTTTACTCTAAATTTGTTTATGAAGATGATTCAAGTACATAAGTGTAATACTGTATACAGGGTTATTTTCGTCCCGTGTTATTTTCGCCCTTTCACATCTGAAAACAAGTTTGCCCTGTTTTAAATTCGCCCTAAAAGATTTTTGCTTAAGGTCAGACGACACGTTCCTCAAATATACGTCCTGTTTCTCTTGGTATTATATCATAAATCATTTATATTTGTCACTCTCTTTTCTACATTGTTTTAAAATTGTTTTTAGATATAAGTACACTAAAATTATGATATAGGCCATTCAAGACATTACCCATAAGGGTTATATATGTATAAGAAATATGACCCTGTTGTATCTTGTCCAAATGCCTGGTAAGGTACCCTAAATTTTTGTTAGGAAACTTATCTAAGTTCTTCTGCTTCATTGACAAATTCTTGGGAAAAATTATATATTTTTGAGGAACGTGTCGTCTGAGCTTAAGATATTATAAAGTTTACTTTGAATTTGCCCTGTTTTAAATTCGCCCACGCCAGAATAGGGCGAAGGGGGCGAAAATTAAACGGGGGCGAAAATTTCCCTGTATACAGTATACAGTAACCCATGCCAACTAAGGAACGTTTAACATTCACATTAATTGTCAAGTTAAAATATTATTCTCTGAATAATATACTGATTTAAAGTAAAATGATTTTTTTCATTGTAAAAAAAAAATCCTTAATCTGCCTCTCACATCATATGAAATACGTCAATTCAACCCAAACATGGCGTCATATCGTCAAGTGCATTGTGATCAGCAATTTGTTTGTAACCTGCTGTGTGGATGTAACTAGCAACAAAAAAATAATGCATGAGTTAATTTTGATGTTGCATATTACGCTTAGATAGTTTAAAATCGGAAATTATTTCATTTTCTGATAACATGAAAACCATTTTAGGGGGGATGTCATAGTGAACGTTTCCCATATAAATTAGGCCCTGTCCCTTTTATGCAACCTTAAAGTGCTGCAATGGGGATATATGATCAGAATCTAGACCATTATTGATATGATTTTATCAATAACATGTCATCAAATATCACAATGTACACTGTCTCGTATATTAGTAAACATTTTTTAATATCTAAAATGCTTTATAGGATTTTATTTGCTCCGATTTTTTTTTTCACAATATTTTTATACAATTTTATGTATATGATTTTTTTAAAGGGACAGACATAGAGAAAATGATTGGTAAGTATGATTTAAAGTTACACCAATTTGTTTAATTCTATTTACTGTATAAAAACAACTAGAGTTCTCTGATGTAAGCCTACTTGAATTTGATATTCAACGTGTTTTAAAAACTAAAATCGAATGAATTGAAAAAGTGATGATAATTATGTTGCTTTATTCTTTAATCTCAAGAAACAACCGGGAAGATGTTGGTCCAATTTGAAATGAATATTCGTGATTTCTTCGTAACCACGCGGGCAAGTGAGAAGGTTTATAAGATATTAGAGAAGACGAGATGTGTTTTCGTTAAAGGTAATCCGGGGGACGGTAAGACAACTACAGCTAAGCATATTCTGTTTACACTCATGAAGGAAAAACAAGTACAACCACTACAGATGCTTTCCCTGAAGAACTTTTATGAAATGGTGCCAAGTTGTTCTAGAATTGCAATATTTCTTGATAATATGTTTGGTGAAAGGTCTGTGTCCAAAGACGAGATACAATATTTTAATGCTCAGAAAGATTTGATAAAAACTATTCTATCCGAAAATGATGACGGGAATGGAAACTTTTTTATAGCAACTTTAAGAAATGATATTTATCTGGAATGCGAACACACAATTATGGACATCGATGTATTTAAAGGTGCAATTGTCGATTTATCTGACACAGAAAACAGAATAAATAGAGAAGAATTTGAAAACTTTGTCTCGAAGTACAAATTACATGATGCTACAGTGTCTGTTGATGAAATATTAAATTCCAGAAATCTTGGTTGTTCGATTGGAATTCCTCAGTGTTTTGAAATATCTAACAAAATTGCCCATAAAAATGAAAACATCAGTAACATTTTTAACGACCCTTTTGAACATTTACAAAAGGAAATAATGCTGAGAATCAAAGACAAAGAACACAAAACTGCCGTTCTGATTTACATCTTATTATGTGGGGGAAGCGTAAAAGATGACAAAATGCTGAATCCTCACGAGGATAGAGAGAAAAAGAAGAAAGCTTTAAAAATAATGGAATTAGAAGAAAACGCATCGTCATTATCCCAGTTTCAAGATTCTGTTAGATTTTATGAAGGGTCGTATACTTATCATGATAACATAGATAATGAATATAGATTTACACATAGTTCTATACAAGAAAGTCTTTTTTTATACCTGTGTCAACATTATCCCAAAGATATCGTAAGCACCTGTCATCCCTCCCTCTTTTTATCTCTAACAACGAATACAAATATATATTCAAATTTAATAATCATATCCAAAGATTTGTTTCCAGTCCTCATAGAAAGAGTCATTGTTATTATGAAAGAAAAGAAAGTTTCAGAATACAGATTTATTTCTTACATGACCCTTTGGTCTGATGATAAGTTTACAAAGGAGGTCATGCAAAATAAGGAATGCATACAGCTCATGAAAAACAACGTCGATGACAATGGTGACTCAATGTTGGTTCATTTTTCAGGGTCTGGACATATTCGTTGGGTAGCGTATTTATTATCATGTTCATCAGATGATCAGAGATATAAGTCTTTAAACAGGGCTTGCTCGTATAATTATATCAGCATTGTGGACCTTATTTTAAAAACAAATGTTGTTTGTGATCTTAAAACATGTTTCTATGCTATCCAAAGTGGAAACAGTGAGATGCTTTTCCGTTTTGCAGACAAAGTGGACCTTAATCAAAGAGAGTTTTCAAACCATCCCAGATGGTCCTTTTTGAGAGGGGGTTTACTACATGAAATCTGTTTCTTTGGTCAAAATCAATTAATTGAACCTATTCTCTTGCGTTATTCGATGGTTCGTGATGTTAAAAATGAACAAGGTGGTAATGCCCTTCATTTTGTTGCATTTGCGGGACAAAAAGATTCCTTTCAAATGTTGGTAAACAGTGGGTCAGATCCATACTCTAGAACCCATCATGGTTCTACTGTGCTTCATTACGCTTGTCAAAATGGTAAAATAGATATGGTTAAGTATATTTGTGACACCTATCCTAAGTTATTGACAAAGAGCTTTGATAGCTATGACGGGTGTTCCTCTCTTCACTGGGCAGCACAATCTGGAAATATTGAAATATATAAATACCTTTTAGAAAAAAATTCTACAGTATCATTCACCAACGGGTTTCCTTCCCCATTAAATATGGCTTGTGAAAATGAACAAATTCAGATGTGTAAATACCTATTAAAAATTAATCCTGAACTACTAAAAGTTATTGACGAAGAAGGGAAGAGTGCATTACATGCTGCATCTTGGGGTGGAAATGTGGATATTTTAAAAATTTTGATGGACAAAGACTTAGATGTAAATGAAACAACAAACAATGGTAAAACAGTTCTACACCAGTGTTGTATGAAAGGTAAGTTAGAAATGTGTAAGTACTTGGTCAACAAACACCCTGAACTACTAGAAATCAGTGACAATGATAGGGAAACTGTGTTACATGACGCGGCTTGGGGAGGTAATGTTGATGTCTTCAATTTTCTAATAGACAAAGGGTTAGATGTTAAAAGTACAACAGAAAATGGTAAAACTGTCTTACACCAGTGCTGTATGCATGGTAAGTTAGAAATGTGTAAGTACTTGGTCAACAAACACCCTGAACTACTAGAAATCAGTGACAATGATAGGGAAACTGTGTTACATGACGCAGCTTGGGGAGGTAATGTTGATGTCTTCAATTTTCTAATAGACAAAGGGTTAGATGTTAAAAGTACAACACAAAATGGTAAAACTGTCTTACACCAGTGCTGTATGCATGGTAAGTTAGAAATGTGTAAGTACTTGGTCAACAAACACCCTGAACTACTAGAAATCAGTGACAATGATAGGAAAACTGTGTTACATGACGCAGCTTGGGGAGGTAATGTTGATGTCTTCAATTTTCTAATAGACAAAGGGTTAGATGTTAAAAGTACAACA
>PRKT01001269.1:19265-33951 GCA_003671525.1 Saccostrea glomerata | reverse complement strand
AATGTATCCATGGTAAAATATTATAAGAATGAAGAGTTTGGCCTTCACAATCTCTTCAATGTGTCCATGGTAAAATATTATAAGAATGAAGAGTCTGGCCTTCACAATCTCTGCAATGTATCCATGGTAAAATATTATAAGAATGGAGAGTCTGGCCTCCACAATCTCTTCAATGTATCCATGGTAAAATATTATAAGAATGAAGAGTTTGGCCTTCACAATCTCTGTAATGTATCCATGGTAAAATATTATAAGAATGGAGAGTTTGGCCTTCACAATCTCTGTAATGTATCCATGGTAAAATATTATAAGAATGGAGAGTCTGGCCTTTACAATCTCTGTAATGTATCCATGGTGTTCATGATATCGGTGTTCAAAATACCTAAGTTCAACTGTAATCGATCATGCTGTGTACAAATGTATAAAATGACAATTTCTCCTGGTATATTTTTAACTTTTGCTATATGAAGATGTGTTTTTTAATATTGCTTAATGTGTACTTTCCCTGTGTTCCTTAGAAAGGAAATATTTTCTCTGAATATTGGGGGGTTGGTTGGTTGATTAGTCATTTAAAGATATTTTGAATGTAAAAAATATTGTTTTTATTAATTATTCATATAGTGAGAGGTTTGTTTATGTTTTTGTAGTTAATAGTGTATTGTTATATTTTTGAAATCATGCAATTGTGATACTCCAGCATGCTAGAGGTTCACGGCGAGATACTTCTGACTTGGCGCCGCGTAACCGAGGTATATAAGGAGCCTAGGGACGTTAACCAAGGCTCTTACTCGTAGGAGTAGCAATCATGATTGAAAGCATATTCTTTATTTTTATTTATTATTATTTTTTTTTGGTGAAAATAAAATGTATATGCAAAAAATTATTATTTTAATTTTATTTTGCAAACATTAGATGCAACTTTTTGGAATGTATATTTATCCTAATTATTACAAATGAAAATGGAAAGACGTTGAATATCTAATTAATGTGTTTCTTAATTATTTTGCTTCTATGAATTGCTATGCTTTTGTGTTTGTAATTTTTGTGACATGTAGTGTGAAGTGTTAATATTATATCTTTTTTTCTTTGCTCTGTAGTTTACATCAAGGGAACAAAAATTTCTGAAATTCTGAAAGGAAAATAGATGATGTACAATTGTCATTATTCGATAATAAATCTTCTGCTAAATCGTTATATTTTTTTATTTTGAATTGACTCCACCAAAATACTTTAACAGATTCAAAGTATGAAAACTTCAATTATTTTTACTTTATGTAGTCTAAAAGTGTCCATAATGTTAGGTAAATACTTCTGACACAGTCTTAAAAATGAAAGTTCTGTATATTTTTAATTATATACATATTTCATAAAAGTCTTCTTGAAAGGAAAGCATTTTACAATCAAAATACAATAAAGAAAATATATAAACTAAGAAAAGCGCGGGCAATAGTTATTGCCTTTGTCATTTTGATAGCAAATATAACTGAAAATTCTTCAAGGGATATTTTAAATTCATTTAATTTAATATATTTTTGTTTAGACATTTTCAAAACACTCCATTAAAACAAAACAAGTTGTATTGGGCAATGCCAGATATAGTTGAAATTATGAAATATCGATGTCAAAATTTGCTAAACGTTTGACATCACTAGAGAATGAAATTACCTTTTGACATCTTATCTGTAAAAGTTTTCTTTTCTCTTTGATATGTTTAAAGAATAATTATATATTTTTTGTGTTGTCAAGCTGTATTAAATTTTTCTAGTTTTACTTTTCTTAATCATGTTAATAGTTACCTGATCTATAAACATGAGAAGAGGAATATAAATGATGATTTACAATGTTACCTTATATTCTCGTTTCTGGCAATTATTACTTTGACTTATCCATTCGTTTATGCATATTTATAACTGTTGTAAACACAATAATAAAACATTCACAACTAAGATATACAGTGTTAATTCTTAGTTGACTGTTTAATGTATATGTATATAAATATATATCTTTTCTAATCATTATACATTGAGGAAAAATGATATATATTAATGGAAATTAAAATGTTCTTTAGTTGAACAGTTTAAAAAAAAGTGTCATTTTTTCAATCATATCGAAGCCTTCCACTTTATAAAAAAAATTATAGTTATACTTACCAAATGATAGCATGATTACTGTATTAAGTGATTTGAACATAGTTTATCGTGTTTCTTGACAAATCAAAATGATGAGACTCGAGTTATGTAACTTATCTAGACTGTCTTCTCCTTAATTTGAATACTTTGATCAAGCAAGGTAACGTATTCTGAAATGTGTTTTCACCTGTAAACCTTTACTTGGTGATGAAGTTTAATTTGTCTATATTTGATTTTTTTATTTTTATTGAAATATCACTTAAGATTTTCCAAGTCTATTTCATTTTCCAGTTCTTAGGAGAAAAAATTCTAAGAAGTATCTACTTTTCTAAACTTGTGTCTTGATATTCAGTCTATTCCAAAGAAAAGAAATGTATCATCTGTCCTTATTTGATTTTCTTACAAGGTCATTATTTCGACCATAGAATTGGCGATTTAAACAAGACTGTTGATATCCTTTTTCGTTAATTTTTTGCCAAAAGCTTGTCATGTTTTCGAAATTGTTCATACAAAATTCATACAAAATTGCAAATTTAAGCAGCATCCTGTGCTGTTTTGAACAAAAAGCAAGCAGCTGCATATGAAGTCAATGGGAATGAATTTTCATTCCTTGTGGAAAACTGTTGACAAGCTTTATTATTTTCCGATTTTAGAGACTTTTGTAAAATTTTGTGATTTCAAATTTGGAATTCAATGATTCTTAGGTTTTTAAGTAAATGTACATAATTTAGGTACATCTGATTCACATCACTTCAAATTAAAAATGCGATATGAAATCTTGAAATCAAGTTAAGGGTCTTTTGGAATAAGACATTAAAACCAAGGTCCCGTGTCCCGGTAGGAGTTGGCACGATAAAGCACCCTCGCTGCTCTATGGACCTGAGTGCTGCGTAAAGGTCTAATTTGTAGACTTTCACCGGTGTATTTTAGTATCTATATGAGTGAAAAAAAAAAATAGCCAAGACCAAATTTCAATGCACAATTTTGATCGTTTGTGTGACCGAAATCTATACCCCTAAGGTCAAGATTTGAAAAAAAATTCAATCTACACTACCTATGGATGCCTTCATATGAATATGATCAATCATGGTTTTGCTGTTAATTATTGAGAAGAAGAGTTTTATAAAGAGTTTTTCTATGTGTTCTTAAGTAAAATATTAATCGCCCGCTGCAGCCCTACCCTACCCCTATGGGCCATGACTGGAACAAATTTGAATCTATACTACTTGACAATGTTTTCACACATGCACGATTCATCTTTCCTGGTCCGTTGTTCTTGAGATTTTTAAAAGACGACATAATTTTTTCACTAATCACTAATTATCAGCTCTTGAAAGAGGGCGTGCCCCTTCATTTGAACAAACTTACTGGTAATTAAATTCCCTTCACCGAACTACTTGGCAATTTTGGTTGAAATTCTTGAGAAGAAGTCGAAATGTAAAAACATTACAGAAAGACAGACAGACTTACAGAAGGATACCGGAAACAACTTGTGTGATGAGCTAAAAACTGAAAAAAAAAATTGGGGCTATATTTTATAAATATTCTTCTCTAGAATCACTGAGCCAAAAGACTTGAAACTAAAAGGATATATTCTTAACATAGTGTTAATTTAAGTTTGTTCAAATGATGAGCGCTTAGGTGAGTGTCTGGCCACCAAGGATTATCAAAGTTTAGGAATAGGGTAAAGACTTAGAAAATCTTTTTCCAAACACCAATAAATCCTTGATTGATCATATTAATACTGAAGCATACTCCTGTTCATATTCTTTGTTCAAATGATGACCCCCAGTATAGCGTGGGGTCACAATGGAGGATCAAAGTTTTACGTAGGAATAAATCGGAAAGAATCTTTTACTTTAAAAGATTTCTTCTCAAGAACAGCAAAGTAATGATAAGTCATACATATATGGAAGCATTCTCATGTTGTGTATTATCAAGTTTGTTCAAACCATGATCCCTGGGGAGAGGACGGGGCTGTAATGCAGGGGTCAAAGTTTTACCTAGGTATATAGGGAAAAAATAATCAAAGATAATTTTCCTAAAAACAGCATAGCCATGTTAAGATATTGATATGGAAGCGTTCTTAGCCGGTGTAGATTTTGTACAAACCACTACCCTAGGGAAAGGTAGGCCAAAATGGGGTCAAATTTTTACATAAAGATAAGAAAGTGAAAAATGAAAAAAAATCAAAGAGGAAAAACCATTTTCAGCTATGTTGATATGAAAGTATCCTAAAGTAATGTAGATTTAAGTGTTTCGAATAATGACTTTGGGGTTAGGGTAGGGCCACAATTGTGAATCAAATTTTGCAAGGGATATATAGAAGAAAAAAAATCTACTTCTCAAAAACAGCAATACCATGTTTAATCATATCGGTATTGAAGTATTGCTTGTAGTGTAGATTCAGTTTTGTTCAAGTGATAACCCCTGGGGTGAAAAGAGGGGCCACAATAGGAAATCAGATTCTTACAAGTGAATTTATAGGAAAAAATTTCACTTAATAGTCGCTGTCATTCTACGGTTCTTCAACATCAGTTCTTTTTTTTATTTCAAAAAAACACTTATATTTTAATCACATATCTAGCCCTAAAGGTGCTATGAAAAGTTTAATTCACCAACATATATTAAAGCTTCAATATCAATATGATCAACAGGGTTCTGTTGTCCTTTAGAAGTCTTTTTTTCTGCATCGATGCATTAAGGTAAGTCACTCATCAAATTTGTTAAATCAATAATTTTTTGGGAAGTATATTTTGGATAAGTACTCATATAGTATGACTCAAAATCGCAGAGAAAATAGGGGGTCTGTGTGCATCTTACTGATCTATGGTACAATAAAGTTGACCTTTTTGCACTTAAATTTTAACTCTTTGATTTATTACTTTATCTCTAATTTTATTTTATCAGATGTTACTACGTTAACAAATTTAATCTGATTTTACATGAAATAGTTTGAATAATATTTATCATTGAACAAATCTTGCAAATTAATGCACGTTTATTATTGTGTGACATTTTTGCACTAAAAAATAACATACTTGGGGTATTAAAAAACTAAATAGGCAATAAAATCTTTTCTTATATTAAGCTTTTTAGGAGTTAAGTGCTGATCAGTAGTTTAAAATAAAGAAATAAAAAATAAGGGTTAGTGATGCTAATTTTGAAATATTGGTCAAAATATGTGACTTTCAGGCAAAAAATGGTGTAAATTTTATCTTGACTTCTTTAATATATCTTCATTTCTTGGCAAAGTTTGTTGAGGGAAGGTGTAAAACTTGTTCTAAAAATATGAATTAAGACCTATATTAAATATTCCTGCAATATCATAACGGAAAATATTCTCCTAGTAAAAGTATGCGAGGCTAAAGTTTCAAGACATCAAATTTTATAAATGTGCAGATTTGCAGAAATTTCTGCTGAATATCCTTCCACCACAAGAAATAGTCCCTCATAAATCTTGCTTCTTTGTAGATTTTCGATGAATGTTTAAAAAATTTACATTGTTGAATATAAATATTTTATAAAAATTGAATTTTAAAAAATAATCTTTAAGTAAGAGGTTCTGTGTGAACTTTTCTAAAAAGCTGACGAGTGACATACCTTAAGTAAAATTAAAATCTGTTATTTTGTGCCGAATCTTAATCTACACTAGTGCTAGAGAATCAATGTTTTTGTAATATACAGATCTTTCAATTCCTTTCAACTGCATTTTATTGCCACTAATGTGTGCAATAAGCTTAAATTTTACACAAAACAATTGTACTTCTCTTTTATTTGTATTACTTCAACATGAGTAATATCATAATTTATGATGATCATTTTCTTAATATTTAGTTTTTCACTACACAATATATTCATTTTTCTAAGAACTTTAAGAAACAGCTGTGGATCCTTTCAGTACTTTGATTATCTAGATGCCGCTGAATGTTCTGAGGTTTCAGAGGAGGGACTTCCCGGGATATTTCTTTCCTCCGTGTCCTCCCCCTCATCACGTGACCCTTTATAAGATTCCCCATCTACAGGTCTAGCGTTATGTCCCCCTGACCGGACATCCTCATCACTCCCACTTGCCAATGGCGACTGTTCCCGTAGCAATTGAGCGAACTTCTCATGAGGGGGACTTTCAGGAGATTTCCCCTGCTCAGAAAATTCTTGTCGAAATAAGTTTGCAAGATGGCGGGGTGGGGAGTTACTTCCCCTGGCAGACAGAGAATTATCACAGTTATTTCCCCTGTCACTTACGTCACCAGAGTTTGAGAAGGTTGATGGATGTCCACTGTTAGCATGGTCACCCCCGTGGTACCTCTGTAGAATCTCTTTGATCTGGACGGAGGAACGGTCAACATTGTCCATACACATTCTAAGTTTGTCCTTGTGGTGAGAGGTCATAAGGTCATAGGACAGTTCTCGGACCGTCTTACACAACTGGATAGAGGCAGACACAATACTCATACAGGCAGCTGTCAAAAATAAAGGTAAATCTAGTTATTATCTCAATACTCATGACATACAGGCAGCTGTCAAAAATAAAGGTAAATCTAGTTATTATATCAATACTCATGACATACAGGCAGCTGTCAAAAATAAAGGTACATCTATTTATTATATCAATACTCATGACATACAGGCAGCTGTCAAAAATAAAGGTACATCTAGTTATTATATCAATACTCATACAGGCTACTGTCAAAAGTAGAGGCATTTCTAGTTTTTATCTCAATGCTCATACAGGCCTCTTTCAAAAATAAAGGTACAGTAAAACTCGGTTAGTACGAACACGGATATTGCGAATTCACGGATATAGTGAAGTCATTTTGGATCCCCAGCTATATAAATTTAATGAATTTCTTATACGGTTATAACGAATTACGGATATAGCGAAGTAATTTCATAAGTCCCAGCAACTTCGTTATAACCGAGTTTTACTGTATATCTAATTATTATCTCAATGCTCACACAGGCAGATGTCAAAAATAAAGGTATATCTATTCGTTATCACGGATGACAATACTCATACAAGCCGCTGTGAAAAATAAAGATACATCTAGTTTAATATTATATTAAAACTCACACAGGTTACTGTCAAAAGTAAAGGTATTTCTAGTTTTTATCTCAATGCTCGTACAGGCCACTGTCAAAAATAAAGGTATATTTTTGGTGTTCCCTTGGGGAACTTGCTTCTTCGCACACTCGTCTTTCGGGTGAAGATGCCAGAGTTTGAATTTGTGAGGGTGAAAATGCAAAGCCGGGATGACGAAGGAGCGAAAGTGCGAAGATGCAAAGGGAAAGCGACAAGATGCGAAGGCTAGAGTGCAAGGGTGCAAAGGCTAAGGAGTGATATTAATGTTGCATTTTCGCTCTCACACCTTGTATTCACACTTTCTTTTGCGTTAGTCAATTCGCACTTTAACCTTGGCAACTTTGCACATTCGCCTTTGAATTTAATTTCTATGGAGCTCTTTGTCTTTAAGAGTTAATTTTAGTGGGCCCTTGGGTGTTATTGGTACGCATGATAGAAAAACCAACAAAAATGCAAAGGTGAAAGGGTGAGGGTGAAAATGCGAAGTTGCAACGGCAAAGGAGCGATACCAGTCTAATACTGGATACTAGTATCGCTCCTTTGCCTTTGCACTTTCGCCCTCACACATTACCGTTGCATTTTTATGATTTTCACTTCTTCGCCCTCTCAATTTCGCACACTCTCTTCTTCACCTTAAAGGCCAGAGTACGAAAGTGCCAGTGGCCCCATCAGAACACAATAGTATATCTTATACTAAATATTATCATGATTTCAAAATAAAGTTCTCAATTTAATATCAATTGTGCATAGAATACACTTACACCTGTTTCAAGATATGTATAAATTTATAAAAACAGAACAGTATTATACAAATAAGAATTTCGATAAAAATGTTACTTGTACATAATCCTTAAATACTGCATTGCAGTCAATGAAAAAAGTAAATTTTTGAAAATAGAAAATGAAGTTTTAAGAATATTATTTAGTATGATATATTTTAAACATAATGATATCAACATGAAATAAAGCAATATTGAAAAGTGACTTAGTCATTTAATCAAATTTGATGAGCAAGAGAATGAAGTACAATTATGTATTATATCCAAACTTCTTAAGGATGTACCATACTTATAGAAAGGCCTTAAGTGAGAGTGCTACAGTTAAGGAGGTCTCTATAGGTCTGTAAGTGTTATATCCCCCTACTTTACAATAGGTGAGGTCCTAAATCTACACGATCCTGTGAAGCGCAGTTAATGTGTGTGGTTCAAAACCTACAAGATCTGGTAAAGTGTTGATAATGGGTGGAACGTTTCCAATGCAGGAAAATCTCCTTGGTGAATTCGAAACATCAGGATTTGTAAAATTGTAATATAATTTGGAGAACTGACATTTTCATTAGGGATATAAAGCTAAACTTTAAATAAAATCAGTATTGTAGATGTTTAACAAAAATCATTATTCAAGTATTAAATTTAATAATTATCAAAATGTTACAGTAAATTAAATGTTTTTATATAAATTCCATCAAAATCTTTATCAAACGATTCAAATACCATTCCCGCTATTGTTCTCAAAGTCGTGTATAAATATATATATTCAGGCTGAATCTCATATTAATACATACAAAGGACTATACATGAAGCTCATTCAACATACTGATGAGAGGTTTATTAAAACATTTAATTGAGCAATACATCAGGAAAAAATATGTACATATAAATTTTACTTTAAAAAATTATAAACTATTTTTTTTTAATGCAACTGTTAATTTGAAGAGGATTTTATTAAAACATAAAATTGAGCATGTACAGCAGAAAAAATGCACATTTTATTTTACTAAAAATGTTACATTTTTTACTGGAACTGTTAATTTTAGGGATTGTTATAAAGGACCCTGCAAAAACATTTTTTTTTAATTTCTAGTCAATTTAAATGCTACCTGTAGATTTATGTACAGGTGAATTTGGACCACACCCTTGATCATCTCCAGCTGACATGAATTTAATAAATGACCCTCCATTCTTTGGAAAATGTGTGACATTATTTCTAACTCCTATTTTATTTCAAATTGACTTTCAAATTATATGATGATAAATTGGGGAGGGGTAAATTTTTATGGAGCATTCACAGGACAGTTGTTGTTCATTCTAGGTCAATTCTAAATACAGGGTTGTCCCTAAGACAGGGGGGTCCCTGCCAATAAAGATGAGAACCCCAGCTATCCCCCCTCAACCCCCCCCTGTTAGGGTAGAAATCCTAAGACCCCCTTCTATTGTTTTAATGTCCCCTGCTATTTTAATTCTTAGGGATACAATACTGGATTATAACCCTTATAGTGATGGGAGGTCAACATTAGGGCTGGGCAATTATATCGATATTTCAATATATTGCAATACAATGACAAAAAATATCGTATCGCAATACGATTTTGTAATATCGATATATTGACAATATTTTTAGATTAAGGAATTTTGTCATTAAATATAAAAATGGACTTATAAAAGTTTGTTATTAAGCCAAACAGTAAGTCAGAAGTTGTTTTGTGGGAACATTTCAGCAATATACATATACATACAATAAAATATAACACATGCTTATAATGAATTGATTCTTAAATCGAATGGGATTTGATTCCTTGTGGGTTTTAAGGAGGAATGCGACATCAACTTTTTTTTTATTTTACAGATTTTTGAGTCAACATTTTAAACAATATGGTTCCGCATTGAACATGTTGAAAGGCCGAAGTTCATTATCATTCAAACATTTAAAATATAACACTTACTCTGCTTTTTCATTGAATAAAAACTACTTTGCTGTAAGCATAAATTTATTATAAAATTGTTCACACTGACCCTGTTTTAGAGTACCAAGTTCATAACCATGCACTGACTCTGTACCAAATCACAGGTCTTTTGGTTGCTACACTCAGACGTATGAGAGAAATTTGGCTGTTTATATTATTATAATATAGTAAAATTGTAAACTGAGTTCATCTGTACACTTACCATGCTTACCAATAATGAACAGTGAATAATGAACTTCAGTCTGTATATCTTTGGCTTTTCTATATTTGAGTTCCATTGTACATTTACCAAGAATGGACTTCTTTATTCCTCTGACTTTTTTATAAGCAAGTTCTTCTGTACACTTACCATTAGAATGGTTTTCTGCATATCTCTAGCTATAGTACACTTACCATTTATAATGGACTTCTGTATGTCTCTAGCAGCAGCTACAGTGCACTTACCAAGAATGGACTTCTGTATATCTCTGGCTTCTGTACACTTACCCAGAATGGACTTCTGTATAATCTCTAGCTAAAGTACACTTACCAAGAATGGACTTCTATATGTCTCTAGCAGCAGCTACAGTACACTTACCAAGAATGGACTTTTGTATATCTCTGGCTTCTGTACACTTACCCAGAATGGACTTCTGTATAATCTCTAGCTATAGTACACTTACCAAGAATGGACTTCTATATGTCTCTAGCAGCAGCTACAGTACACTTACCGAGAATGGACTTTTCTATAATCTCTAGCTATATTACACTTACCCAGAATGGACTTCTGTATGTCTCTGGCTTCAGGGGTTAGTACAGCCTCTTTGCCAATGAAATCCTCCTCTGTGGCGAAACTGACGAGAGCTTGGGCTGTAGACGTCACAGGATCACAGAAGTTAAGAAATCGAGAATGGTGCTGGGTGTTAGGATGTGATTTGTTGGTTTTTATACTAGCTATAAGACACCCCGCGGCACAAGTCACACTCTTCACACACAGTTTAAACTGGTCCCGAGTCCCTTCCTCTCGAACTTTCTCATCAGCTGATTTACAAATATTCGTTAACACTGATATATGTTTAGATATATTCGAACACAAATCGATGATTAGTTGAGGTGAAAGGTCATCAATCCGAGTCTTCTTTAATCTAGTACAGCTTAATTTAATTTCTAATCCCGCTAAGCATATAGAATATCTATCAACGAGCCCTGGTATAGCTTGACAGCAGTCCTTAAAAGATATTGCACAAATATAAGCAATGTGACTACATAACTCATGAATGTTACCACAGTGGAGGTTAGTTCGGTCAGGCCCTCGCAGAATTCTACCGACTTCGTTGTAATCATGTGAACGTAATTAATGACACTCTTCATTAACGTCTTGATTGTCTTTGTACTAGTTACAATTTTCAATAAGAATTCAAAGGTTGTACGTAAAGTTCAAGGACAACATTGAAAATTAATGACAAACATTAATAAGATATATTAAACTTTTATTTTCATTAAGTTAATGTTTTATTTTATACATACGCAAAGTTCAAACAAAAACAAAGTACAAATAGTTATTTTGTTATCAGATACAAAAGAGACACACACTCATACCCGGAGCAGTAAAACGAAAATCTTTGACGTTATCCGACGTCGAAACCTTAATAATTGTTATAACCTTTCTCGACACAGTTTCCGTTTAACTCAATACATTTGTACAACTTACACATGTTGAAATTATACTAGTAACTAATAAAAACGCTGAATATTGCAGAATATAATGTTGTATAATATGGATATTGTAAGTGACTGGTTCACAACTTACTTAAACTTGATTCTTGTATTTTGTACAAGTGTTTCACGTATTGTATATAGTTGATTGATGTATACTAATTGATTGTTTATTGTTTTACATCAAGTCGCCAAGATTTCAGCCTTTATATGTTTGTAAATTCAGTTTATTTGATCAGATTTTGAAAGCATTCTGGTGTCTGTGTCGCCCTCAAAAGTACATGCTCTTTCTCAAAATCCAACGTACAAAACGACCTTTTGCGTACCATAGGGTTGTAATCCTTGACTCGGGGCACTATCCATGTCCGATCCGACGGACTTGTGTAGCATATAGCGGACTATGACGTAGGAAAAAATTGATTTAGGTGTTGTATAGAACCACTAACTGTATTTTACATGTATGTGAGTTATGTAGATGTTGTATATAATTGATTCATGTGGAATGTATCCAAAAATTAAATCATTGCTGTGACGTCAAAGCCTTTATTCCTGCAGTCTAAAAATTTACCTGTAGCCGTCCGATAATAATAATTAACAGTCTGATAATATATTATCGGACGGTAATGATAACAAAATCGGACGGTATTTAAAAAAAAGAATAGTGAAATCAAGATTAAATATGTTCAGAAACCCCTAATAAAAATTCAGGGAAACCAAACGCAAGAAAATTAAGTTGATCACACTACAAAATAGCAAAACCCTGAAAAGAAATCTGAGTTTAAACCTTCCACAACATTCATACTTTCCACTTTTTAAAGAGTTTTTGATTCAGCACTTTGAATAAGCGAATTTAAATCCATTTCTGAAAAAAAAAGATTCTGCAATCTCCTTTTATGTTTGTTCCCCGATGGCCACACTTTCAAAACCTGAGAATTTTCATTATCTACGTTAAAATTTCAGCTAGGGTAATTATCCGCATTTTACTTTCCATGGTGATGGTTAAAATATCACCCAAAATTATGCCAGTATCAATGTCAATTTATGCACATCATAAATAAAAATGTCCCCCCAAAAATCTTTCACCACCGGACCCCTGTCCTGCTAAATGAAAGGACTCCTATTGAATGAATGAAATTAATATAACAAGAGTTCACTCACTTTTTTACCGTCTCATTTCTTTTATCTGCAGACAATGGATGCCGAAATTCCCATTGTGTTATTATTGGACTCCTCCAGGTAACTTTTGGACATTTAAATGGCAATGTTTTAAGTAAGATATATGTCTCATACTATTCTTTAAAACATTTTTGTGACGTCATTCTTTTGTTTCTACAGTCTCATATTTCAAAGAGTGTACTAGCTGTAGTCCAATATTATTGTCAGGAGTACAAAATTATATCTAGTATTGTATTCCAAAATAATACTGGACTGTGTGAAACAAAGGAAGACGTCACCTAGATTTTGCACAGCGAATGAATAAGCAGAAAATAAACAGACATTATGCATTTTATATAGAAATCAACAATCTCGTAATCCAATTCAAGCAATGTAGCAATCAACATCTCCTAATCCAATCTAAACTTTATAGAAACCAATTTATGCACCGAAACTTCAAAATAGAAGTATCTCAGATATCCATTAGAATTTACACTCCGTCCAGACAGGTCACTGATTGTGAATCGACCAATGTTGAAAAATTTATTTTAAATTTGTGATTTTCCAGAAACACATCCAAATAAATCCACGCAAAGTGGTCGGACTCCATTGTAGAACGTTAACATTTGGACACGCTTACACTCGATCTGTTAATATATCCCATACATCTCCTATTTTTTCCCGGAAAATTTAATTTCAAAACATATTTCCAAATTAATTTACGTAAAGTTGTGGTGCTTTCAATATCTAAGGGACAAAAACCGCACTTTCCTGGAATAAATTTACCTTCTGGTCACTTACAATCTTCATACGTTAAAAAAAGATCCTTCACAATACTGTCAGAATCACTTATTATCATGAAGTTGCTAAACTTTTCTTAATGTGTTTGTAGAGGGTCATAACGATAAATAAAATTAGATTGGGTTCAATAAAGGTTTTTGATTCAAAATATATTCATCCCTTTGAAAGAAATATCTGAAACCCTTAAGCGCGCCATCCATCTGGCTTGGTCACCGTCACAAGTATCATAATTATTATGACAATAGCCAATACAATAGTGCATTGAAAAAATGTTTTAAGTAAGATACAAAACTCAGATGGTCAATTATGTCAGATACTGGACTGACACTCGGTGCTTAGCACCTCGTCCCAGTCCCGTATCTGACATATTAGACCATCTTCGTCTTGTATCCCTTACATATGTAAAATTATCAGACAGTTTTCGGCCCTAACGGGCCTCAAACAGTCTGATAATTTTACATATAGAACAGTATTCGGCATATATCCATTACATAGCTGTGTACATTAAAAATGACATACACTGTGTATTGTTTGTAATAGATGAAGGTAATGCGAACATATTACTGATTCACATCTTGTGTGTCGGGGGAAAGGTTACAACATGAAAATATATTTGAAGTCTTAAACTCTTATTTTTACATTTTCATCATAGGTTAGCAATTTTGACCATGTTTCTTAGACCATGTTCATTTTTATCATCCTTTTGATCATTTAAAAAAAAGTACTTATTATCGCGAATTGGCTCTTCAACGTTAAATCGCGAGAATTATAATTCGCAAATGGACAGTTTATCAAGAGATTTAATATATATTTCAGCACTATAAAAATAAAAGCGAGTGATTTTATTTCGCTGGTGGAGCTTCTCGCTAAATTACGCGATAATTATTTTCACGCGTATTATCAGGAATCTACAGTACTTTGAAAATTCTTTTCTCTCTTAAATGCTTTACTGCACTTAAATTTTTCCTGTTTTCATGCATTTGATGGAAACCAAAATTTATTGAAAAATTTCCACGTCACACCGGTTATGCAAATACATATATCTGGGTGTAGTATAGGCATCTGTACCGGGGGACAGAG
>PRKT01001269.1:3884-19218 GCA_003671525.1 Saccostrea glomerata | reverse complement strand
AAGCACACAAATGTTTTGCAAAAATATTCATAATACACATGTATAGGGATTGAAAACTGGGGCTTTCCTTTGGGAGGTCCACTATCAATTTTCTACCCACGGCTATATACAGGTGTATAAGAAAAAAAGAGTTTGGCCAAGAGACCTTCTACTCGTTTTCTTCTTGTTTTCAATGAGGGTAAATTAATACATGGAAATCAAAAAAAGTTTTTCGAAATAAATAATTATTACAAATTGATTTTTTTTTAAATTCTAAGTCTATAGTTTATGTTCTATGCATATTTCTTTTTCAAAGAGCGTTAAATATCCCCATGGTAAAAAATGTTGATGTACACTCTAAAAGCACTTTGAAAAAAAATTAAAGTGTGTTGAATGTGTCCAAAATTTAAGGCACTTTGAGAAAGTTTTTCAATATGCGTTGATTTTGTGCCAGTTTGAACACACTTTCAAAAATTGCGTATGTTTTCTTTAATGTGCGTTGCCACACAGCTCTCTTGCGGCAAGTGGTGGCGTCTTGAGAGGGACGTTAAACAATATACAATCAATCAATCAAGCCTCCTTTCGAAATATTAAAGTATTCATGTATGACGGCATGCACAATGTCTTCTCTCATTGAATGAGTTGATTGTTTGTGTGTGGTTTTAGGTCCCATTTGAGAATTCTTCAACAATTTAGAAACATCAATTCATAGAGCTTTTAATTTTGGTATTTACTCGGAATTTAGGGCCATTAAGCACTGATAGATCGTTATCGTGCCAACGCGCGTCATTACAAGGGATATTGGTTTTTACGGTCTCATCCAAAATACCCGCAACTTTCACTTCAGAAAACCGAGCACACTGAGAAGGAACAGTTTCTGCCCATTTTTTTTTTGAGTAAGGACAGTCGCGTTCGAGTTTTCAACTCACGATATCCCGAACAAGAAGCGAGTACTCTCTACCGAATGACTTACCGTGAACTGTCCTTATTAAATGAGCTAATATGCTGAGAAATCTAATTTAATTCTAAGAAAGGGTCTTTAAAATTAATTAATTAAAATTAATTTCAGCGTTTCCAAGCGGTCTAAGTTAATTCTTTCTGGTGTAAAAATCCAATGGCAATATAATAGTTCTTGTGTATAAAAATAGTTTTTTTCCTCGTAATAAATCTCAATAACTGGTTACAACAATTCATCAAATCCAAGGTAAAATGGAATATAATCCAAAGAAACTGAAGCAAAATAAATCCAAAATATAAAGGAATAAAAGGCACTATAGAAGCACTCTTATATTTGACTCTATCACTACTTCTATATCAACTTCTACTAATTATTTAGTTATCCAGTTTATATCCTCTATTGACTCCTGTTACTCCACTTAACTCCCGGAGTTCAAGTTTAAGTTCATTCATTCTCTCAAAACCATTTCAAATACATGGAACATGTGGACAATGAGACATTTTTACAACATAAATATATTCAGATAAGAGGTATATGTGAATGATATACATAATCAGAAAGTTACGGAATCCCGTTGAGACCAGTTCAGAGAAAGATTTATTTTCTATTGCGTTTAAACACAATACTTTTTGCGTATAATCGCAAAACTTTGTGTTTAATCGCAATAATTTTGTGTTAAATATTGCGTTTAGTCGCAAATTTTAGCGTTTAATCGCAATAATTATTGTGTTTAAACACAAAACACTTTTCGTTTAATCACAAAAGATTGCGATTAAACGCAATCTTTTGCATTAAACGCAATAAAATTGATATTAAACCCAATAATTATTACGTTTTATCGCAATAATAATTTTGCATTTAATTGCAATAAATTTTGCGATTAATCGCAATAACATCTGCGTTTAATCGCAATAATTTTTGTGTTTAATTGCAAGAATATTGCGATTAAACGCAATATCTTTTTTTTTGCATTTAAACGCAATAATGTTTGAATTTAAAAGCAATTATTTCTATTTATCGTTGAAGAGTGCAATGTATCAATGCTGATATGAGTTTCGTTTTTCTTTAGTACATTAACCAATTAGGAGAATAGTGTATTGTTAAGCTTTGAAAAATCTGATTCTTCTGAACAAGCAATTTCTGAATGGTTAAATCATTGGTATGGATTTAAAGAGGAGAAAGAAGTGTCGGTCTGTAAAAACAAAGACAACCTTAGAAAGAAACAAAGCTTTAGCATGTATAGATGTCTAAAAAATGTCTATAATGGCTATTAAGTTCTGGTCAGTTGCTTACAAAAATAACATTTCCTATATTGTTTTCTTTACTTTTGAACTTTAAAACTATGCAAACAATTTTAAAGGAATTAAATAAAATCAAATAAAAGACATGGAAAAGAAATAATGATGGAAGAACTATTACTCCATTATGCTGTCACAAAGTTTACATCATGTACCTTTAGAAAGGGTTTAAAGGAAGGACTAATGAAATGTTTAGACTTATGTTCATGTATATGTACATTACATATTATGTATAATGTTACGTATATTCACTACATTTCCTTCGATCACATACAGTAAACATGAGAATTTAGGACATGGAATAAATTAAAATGAAATTAAAAATAAATCAGATAAAAACAGATTGATCGATGTGTACTACCTAATTCATATGGCTATTAATATCACTGAAACATTCTTACTTTGCTGTGATACCTAAGGAATTGATTAATGGCTGCTTTAAAAGTGTTGGATTCTAATACGTTTAAGAAAATTTGGTTGTTTACTTATGATGCCATTTTTAAACTTCACATCTCACAAACTGCAACAGTTTGCAAAATGGCACAGAACCAAACGGTTCTTCTTTAAAGAATTAGACTATAGTATTCATTATAATTTTTGGCTAGCTGATGTTTGATTTCAAACTACAACATTGAATGATTGTGGTTAAATGCAAAATGAATCCTTTAAAGGAAAGAGTATTGCATTTCAATGTATTTCAATGCATCAAATTACAGTGTTTAAATGCGAATAATTATTCCGATTAAACACAAAAAATTATTGCAATTAAACACAAAAAAATATTGCGATTAAACGCAATAATTAATTATGCAATTAAACGCAATAATAATTGCGTTTAAACGCAATAATTATTGCGATTAAACGCAATAAAAAAAATTCTTTTTTGAACTGATCTCAATGAAAATGAAATAAATGAGGAGAAATGAATATGGATGGCAGACTGAATCTTATATTTTTATATAAACATACAATGTTTTTAAGTGATATCGCATCTTGTTTTGTCATCAGTTGCGAAAAATTCAAAATATTTGATCCATTTAACCTAGTCTAGAATCTTGATCACTGACATCCTCCTCCCACTGATTAATATCGCCTAACTTTTTCCTCCTTACTCAATTACCACCAGCTACCCCTTGACCTGTACACAGCCTGGGTCAAACCTCCAATAATTCTATCTAAGTGACTAATGCAGTAGAATGCTAACATGAATAGGGGAACCTAAAATAAAACAATAAAAGAAAAATAATATATTTACGCTACATAACATATGAAAGGTGAAGATGACAAGCAGTGATCGATGTTACAACGCGAAATGTAATAAACACGGATTATTACATTTTGCGTTATTACATTTTGCGTCGAGATCAACGCAAAATGTAATAACGCAAAATGTAATAACACCATTTTCAGATTATTACATTTTGCGTTATTACATTTTGCGTCGAGATCAACGCAAAATGTAATAATGTGCTTTTTCGTTGTTACATTTTGCGTTATTTTATTTTTGCACTGAAGACACTGCAAAATGTAATAAAACAATATGTAATAAAACAGAATGCAATTATTATTTTTTTGATTGCGTTTAACAAAATAAAAATTTATTCAAAATATACATATAACGAACATGGGAGACACGCTGTACAAAATATTTAGAACTTAAACAATGAGACCAACGTTAGGGCTTTTACGGACATAAATACATCAAAATGTATTGTTTTTTTTTCTGAGTCTGACTTCAGTTATATTGAATACATTGTGCTAAATTATTAAGTTTTAATTTAACTTTGATTGGCATATTTTTGATAGTTTTTTTTTTTTATCCAATAACACGAAATTTATATAATTACCAAAGATTGACCATAGGTTCATTGTTTGCTCTTGATATGCATGTTTGGCATGTGTGCATTGGTTAACAAAAAAGTGTATGTGTGTGTGTCAAGCGAGGAAGGGCAGGGATAGCGTGGAGTGTTTACTTAGTATGTTTATCAACCCCTTCCGATATATATTTACACCTGCTAGTACAAATGAATAGGTTTTCTTTTAGATTCATTGCATTTCTCTATATAAAAAAAACAAAAGTACACTGGTCAATACCCCCAACAATCCCAGCGATTTCTAATTTGCAACACCTATTATTTGAATACATTTATTACACTGATTTTAAATACATGTAGCTTATTAAATCAATATATTATGAAATTCATTAATTGTAAGAAATTGCATATATCTGGGTTTTTTTCCTTTTGTTTTATTTCCTCTTCATCGGCCACTACTCTATTAAAAATTGTTCTCAATCTGGCTGACCAAAGAGTGTGTTATTACATTTTGCGTTCTTGCTTTTTGCTTAATCTCGACGCAAAATGTAACAACGCAAAATGTAATAATCCAAAAATCGTGTTATTACATTTTGCGTTATTACATATTGCTTTGATCTCGACGCAAAATGTAATAACGCGAAATGTAATAATCCTCAAAAGTGTGTTGTTACATTTTGCGTTATTACATTCTGCGCTGACTTCGACGCAAAATGTAATAACGCAAAATGTAATAATCCATGTTTATTACATTTCGCGTTGTTATTACATTTCGCGTTGTAACAATGCATCAAATTACAGTGTTTAAATGCGAATAATTATTCCGATTAAACACAAAAAATTATTGCAATTAAACACAAAAAAATATTGCGATTAAACGCAATAATTAATTATGCAATTAAACGCAATAATAATTGCGTTTAAACGCAATAATTATTGCGATTAAACGCAATAAAAAAAATTCTTTTTTGAACTGATCTCAATGAAAATGAAATAAATGAGGAGAAATGAATATGGATGGCAGACTGAATCTTATATTTTTATATAAACATACAATGTTTTTAAGTGATATCGCATCTTTTTTTGTCATCAGTTGCGAAAAATTCAAAATATTTGATCCATTTAACCTAGTCTAGAATCTTGATCACTTACATCCTCCTCCCACTGATTAATATCGCCTAACTTTTTCCTCCTTACTCAATTACCACCAGCTACCCCTTGACCTGTACACAGCCTGGGTCAAACCTCCAATAATTCTATCTAAGTGACTAATGCAGTAGAATGCTAACATGAATAGGGGAACCTAAAATAAAACAATAAAAGAAAAATAATATATTTACGCTACATAACATATGAAAGGTGAAGATGACAAGCAGTGATCGATCTCACAAAATCAATACAGTCAGTAAATATGTCAAGAGTGCATAAAACACAGACCCCAATTAATTCAAGAGGTGAGATCAGGTGCCTAGGAGGAATGAGCAGCCACTGATAACCAGTTACACCAACCGTGAGCTCTATGTACTGATTATACGGAACTTTCCGTAGCTATTTCATATAAAAAACAAAGGCCTAAAAATGGTGTGAAGAATATGTTACATGATTATCAATGAAATTTCAGATCAAAAAATGGGAACACATTTCCTAAAATCAAACAAAATTTTGCATTGCTATGAAATCCTTTTCAAAGGAAATCAAAATTATCGAAACATGTCTTTGTTATTTCATATTAATCATACAAACTTTAAAATGATAGAATATTGTTCATGAAACTTGACATATATCTGTATCTGAATAATATATAAACTTAAAAACATTTTAGCATGTTTGTTTAAACTTTAATTTTTGGTTAAGGTCCATTCTGATTTTATCATCTTGCTGACAAGGTGTTCTTGGGAAGAAGTGAAAATTTATATAAGCTTAAAATTGGGGAATATTACCAAAGAATTTTATTATGCATTTACTCGTTAAGCATATTTAAAACAAACAAAAATAGAGTGGAAAGTTTGAATGAACGGTGTTATATTTTATGTCTGTATCAATCATATGCCCATCCTCCAAACGTCAGGTGGTCCTGAGTCAACACGGTGCCGCTTGGCCCCTGACGAATAATAATAATTATAATATGTGGGGTGAGAGCATATTCATAGTGGATCATTAATCGTTATATCAACTTTTATGCACTCTAGGAGGACTACGTAGATTTCAGTTTTATTAAGCATTTGGACCATGGAGTAAATTAATGGCCACCATAAGGTATTTACAAAATTCAGAAGGAATATATAGGACAAAATGTTCTTTGAAAGGATATTTTGAAGAAGATAAGTACAAAGATCAAATACAGAAGTTAATGAACTTATATTTGTGAATGTTGAATGTTCTGTACAAATGCACTGATAAGCTCATGTAAAATGACTCACTAGTAATGGTGTCTCAGAGAAAACAGTTTACATCCTTGTGTAATGAAGGAGACTACGGAGTTACTTTTAACACTTATCCTACTTCGTTTGTTTCTGCCGACACCATGGAATGAAAACACTATGTTATGACGGGGATATATTGATAGAGTACTTTAAAACAGAACTTCACGTACTTTATATTACAAAAACAAAATACATACACTTGAGTTCCGTCAGATGTGTTTTCTTATATAAAATTAACTCTGTATGAAATATAAACCAGCTTCAGTTTCCGTGCCCTACTGCGCAGTTATCAGTGTCTGACATCACGTGAAACAGTTAGAACCCATATTGAATGAAAGGATATTTCTTCATAAACTCCAAGGTTAGTATACATTCAATTTATATATTATCTGTTTTACCGTAAAGCTTAGAAACAATTCGTGTCTAATTTAAAAGAAAAATACTCATTTAAAGCCAGAACCACTACCTGACTGAATTAGCAGTTCTTCATCATATTAATATATCGTATAGGGGACCTTAAGCTGGTAAATACTTAAGTGTTTTAATTGCAGGAAGGCATGATATTATTATTGATGGTAACTTTACTTTATTTGATGGACACTGTGTTCAAAAAAGAGAATAAAACCAGTACATAATTTAAACGCTTCACGTGTATTAAATGTAGGGATATGGTTTCAGGATAAATTAAAAGTATACTTGTCAAAATTTCTAAGTCCCCACTTTTATTTTTTCAAAAAGGCAAAAACCTTAACTTCAATTTACTAGTTGCTTACAGTTTTGCCTTTAATTTGCAATACTTAAATGTCAAGGCCAAAAAAATTGTAATTGAATGTGTATTCGACCGTGACCGTTTTGTTAAAAAGCATTAAGTTCGAGTTCCATATGTTTTTCTTCTTCCATGTGTTCTCCATCTTTAATTGATAAAGAAAAACAAAAAAAAGTTGGACTAAAATGCGGTGTATGTCCACACAACATTGTGGAAGTGAAGTTGAAATGGCCCAAGCTGGTCGTAGTTAACGAAAGATATGTTTCCTTTCACTTTATGACTATATTTTACTTAAAACCTTTATAATTACCGCCCGTAAAATTCCTTTTAATCGTTAGAAATCGCTAGATTTTCAACAAACACCACAAATTCATCCTAGAGTTTATCCGGAAAAATCAATGGAACCGGAACCGGAAGTGCTCTCCCCTCAATGTAAAACTTGTGGAGTGGGGAATACATGTAAGAAGACGTTATGTAACTATTGTTGACAAGGCACAGAGAATTTCAATAAGCCCCCTTGTCATCCTATTCTCAACCCTTATTAGCATGTATGGAAGAAGATAAACCGGAGTTTGAGACAGATTTCCAGCAGCAGAATCTAGCGGAACTAGAGGACGACCTAATCTCCATATGGAAAAAACATTCAATAAAAGAATTTTTCTTAAATTATGTGAACTCTTTAAGGAACGTGTTGTCTTGCTGCGATTTTGTTTGAATAGAGAATATTTCAGTATTTAACGTTGTGAATTTTTAATTCTAGGGTAACGTTTCTGCATATTATGTTAAAGCGCTTCAATAAAATTAATTGAGAAAAATTGTTTTGCTACTTTTTTATCCTGTATACTTATTCAATTCTATTGTTAAAATAATTCAACATTAGAGCGGTGCAAAGCAAAACCTTGCCTGGGGACTTAGAAATTTTGACTAGTATATAATTGATTATTTCTGCAAACTCTATAAGAAAGGAAGACGCCCGAGTAGCGCAGTGATAAGAGTGTCTGCTCTGGAGTTGTGTATTTAGGAGTTGATCCTTACGTCACAGGTTCGAATTCTAAGGTACATGGGATACGAAGACTGGTCTTTGGGATGAGGCCGTATAACTAAATCACTCGTGTAGCAGTAGGTGATAGCACGAAAAATATCTCTTACTGCTCAATGGCCTCAAGTGCCGATAGGAGTGTCCGATTTTACGATACAAAATGTGAGAATCGGTGGGTTTATGGTTCAATCTATCTTTCAAGGAGCATTTTCAAAAATAAAAGTTGAGGTTGAATCCATCTTCAAATAGCATTTTCAAAGGTAAAAGTTATGTGTGAAAAAAGTGGGATGGGAGAGGGGATGTAGAGGCGAATAATTACCCCCATTGAATAAAGACCAGAATTTCATTTTTCAACGGCAAGTGCCGATCATGAGCGTATTTTTTTTTATTTTTTTTTTGCTTTTAAATGTTCATATGGAAGCTCCATCCCCAACCTATTAATAAAGTGTAGAAAAAGAAACTCCCCTACATCAATACAAAGAATATCATTAAGGCGTCTTTCATTTTGGTTTCTTATAATGCCCCTTTTTTTCTTTTTTGATGCTATAAGTGATATTTATTTCCTACATTACACATACGATATATATTTCAAATGCAAAATTAGTACTGGTTATGCTTATTACCGATTCTGTGACTTTGTTTGGCTAGGACTTAATCTGAAATTTACTATCTGTACCTGCTTTATAAAGCGTGGTACATTTTCACTTGCATGATTTCCTAGCCTGGCTGTCGACAAGTACACATCTCCGGTAGCATTTTTTTTATAAATGCATAAGCTGACCAAATACTTGTCTGATAAGAAAAAAAAACCCCGAAAATTAAAATTATACCGTATAATGTATAATTTTTTAATGCATTTGCTGCAATGTAGATAAAAAAAAATACCAAGGAATACATAAATGTACAACAAAAACCATTTGGATATTCATGCATGTATGTCTGGTAAACACATCGAACGCAGTGATTAACACATTACCTGCATCCCTACAGGGTTGTTCATATGTCAACAACCTATATCCTATTTTATTTTTTTATTGAAATATGCAGATCAAAAGTCATGTAATCCATTGATAACTCAGTGGTAAAAAATTGTCGCTACACAGCATCTGGACACACGTAGTCCATGCAATTCAGTTTATCTTTTAGGGAAAATTTCAAAGGTGGAAATCTCACTGTAATTCTTTTTGATTGAAAAAATGGATTTTATTTTCAAAAATAGATATTACTCTCGTCTGTTAATGTTGTAAATAAAATTTATGAACTAGGCTTAACTGTGTTAATTTTTTACATAACCTACTCTGTTTCTAATGTGTATTGTTTTGTTCCATGTGAATAATAATAATTTCGAAGTCTCTTTACGGTTTACTGCTTTTTAATTCAAGTTTATGCTGCATAATTGGCGCACTGTACAAATACTCACTCATGCAACTAAAGTTTTCTTCCAGATTTGTATTTTCGTTCTTCCTCTTTTTTATTACATTTGATTCAAATCAATAATCATTCAGAAAGAGATTAATATGTTGTTTGTTATGGTTTTGAAATGTCTTGATCAATTCATGTGTGTTCTCCAATGCTTTACCATTAGAGATGAGCACAACTCGAAGGTCAAGCCAAAACGATCATTCCAGTGAAATGAGCGCAATGGGTTATATACTGTTACAATAAGACTAGGTATCTGAAGTTTATTTGTTAAACCATAAAAGAAAACTGTTATTGCTGTTTTTTTTTTAATTAATTTTGCTGTCAGTAGGACGATTTTTCACCATAAAAAATGCCTTTAGAACTGATAACTCTTTACCTTCTCTATATATCCTTTCACCTTACTCTTGATATTACATTATGTATATTATAATGAGACCAACATTCCATCAATTTATTTTCAATAAAGTTCACTTCAGCATTTTACCTAATAGGTCTACTGATTGATTGATTTTGTTGTCTTCTTAAAATTTCCACTACGGAGGAAAGGGTCTTTTTTTGACGTCGAATAATGACCAGTGATACTTTTTCGACGAGAAAAATGCCCCCCTCCCCTGGTCATTTTTCTATTGGGACATTATTCGTGTTTACAGGGGAAGAAAACTAGCATCTATGCTTTCCTTTGTACGATTAATTCCGTTGATAAATTTATCAATTTTAGTTTTTGATGTAATCACATGAAGCGATTTTTTTTATAATAAGAAATCGAGGCATTAAAATTATAATCTATATATTTATATATAATTTATTAACGATATGTATATATTGTATTTTTTTCAAATTAGTATCATCTAAATTTTTCATTTGTTATACAGCATTGATTTTTCTAGATTGTTTTATTGTGTAATTTTATTTATTCGAATTTATTTATCTCTTTTAAAAATATTCATATATCTATTATATCTTTATTTATCTTAATTATCCTTTTTCAGAAAACTTTACTTTTTACAGCAATTATTTATCGAACCTTATAACACTTAATTCAATATAAAATGTATATTTATCAAGAGAAACAAACTAATGTCCTGTTTTTGGTGTGAAACAATTATGCTATTAAACAATCTTTTAAATTCTAAAGAACGAAGGCTCTCTTACGACCTTGAAATTATGTAATTCAGCTATAAGTAGTTTATTTTTTCCTGTTCGAAAAGCCATTGACTTGACTTGCTATCATCACGTATGCTCTCTGTGAACATGTGTTCTTGGGTCAGGGATAAGTTTTTTTTTCAATCATGTTAAATATATGTTACTTCACTAATTCATCTAGTGAGTACTGCAGGTGTTTTTCATCCTTATGTCTTACTCCTACATCAAGAGTTTTTGATGTCAGTAATAATTTGTATGAAACTAAAGTATGAATAAAAAAAGGCATTTAACAGCCTTTAAAAAAATTAATTATCACACAAATCGAAATATACACAATTTTACGCAAGGAAATTTGAAGATAACGAACAGTAAAATTTAGAAATTCCTATTTGTAATTATTTAATTCTTTTAATTGTTTTGAAATTTCTTTTGTTCAACTAGTTTTTTTACTAAAATATTTTGAAGAACGATATATTCTGAAGATGGAAAGATAAAACTCTTTAGGATAGATGCATTTCAATTTTATATACACAGTAAAGAATGTGATATTCTGATTTAATAAGCAACACTTCATTACGTTTTCTAATATGAATTAGATAATATTCCGGATTTCATCAAAGAGCAAAGTTTTCCATATGCCAGATAATCTTTCAGATTATCTAGCATATCTGTTTTAAATTTCCCCTTTTCCCACATGTTATTTTTATTAGTCCCTGATATAATCTGTGACTTCTTCTCTCAATTATCTATGTAAATTCTAATTAACCATAAGGGCAACATATCTTCTTTTTTTCACAAAGGTAAAGTATCGCAACTATAACTTCATAGTTGCAGTAGTATTCTTTTTTTTCTTTTTCTCTGAAATCTGAAATCTAAAATTCTAAAATCTGGAATAAGTTATGTGAAACGCTAATTACAAAATGTCCTTTTATATTTTCTTACATTAGAAGATATCTACTAGACTGTGACTTCTCAAGAATCTTACCAGATTCTTTTTAAAAATCCTCATATCACAGATTCATTACTTTTTGGGAGCACTAATTATAGCTAAATGCCTCTTTAACTTCTAAATGCGGGAACAGTAATTCGCAAGTATACATCTGAACAAGACATTATACATTGATTTCAACATCATTAAGATAAAAGCAAATAATAATACTTCGCGAGTGGTGCTTGGCACGAAAATACACGACATTTAAATCCTCACATATGTTGAGGATTCTACAGTTTCACTGTGTGCTTTTAACTTTTATTGATCTGTAAAAGGAAGTGGTTTCTTATGAATTGAACGATTCATTTGCTAGCTCTCTTTTCGTAATAAGGAACTGTTGGATATGTGAATAGGTAAGTTGTCATAAGCATAGCACAGATGAATATATGAAAGTGTCAAGTTCTTTTCTCTACAGGATACACGTACTGTGGGAATACCAACATTAAACCCATCCACATTTATGTAATGTATTGAAGATATTAATGTTTCACATAATTCAATATACAGTTACTCGACGTTCTTCTTGTTTGCGCAAGCAAGACGAATAAGAATCGTTAATTTCAGTCATTTAAATGAATGTCCATTACTAAGTCAAATTGTACAAGATTAAGAATGAAGAAAAAGGATAACTGCAATTGAGGACATGCGAAATTTGCTTCAAAATAAACTTTCAAAACTCACATTTTTCCTTTTAATAACAGTAATGATCAAGATATAATCTTCAAATTTTACGCACTTATACTAAATAAAAAAAGTAATTACGATGTTCGATTCTATTTTTCTAAGGTAGCGGTTTACACAATTTCTATAATGTCCGTACAATAATGAGGACCCCCACTTTTTCACTGACTTTATATACGTACATAGTCAGCATATCTTTGTCTACTGTTCTTCTTAGAACATTAGCTAGATATATGCATTAGTAATGATATGTTGAATGAAATAGCCAACTAGCGTCTCCAGTTCGCTTTGGCACTAGGGTACAGACTTATTCATCTTTTATTTCCAATGCTAAAGCTACCAGTCGACGCAACCTCAACAATATTCCTTCCTATTATGATAACTAATTGTTATTCGGCATATTCAGCGTCGTCACCATTCTATCACTTAACTATTAAATCAACTTTTAAGCTACCTGACCACTCATTAGATTTGCTACATCGAACAACAGACTCTCATATGGAATGACTGAATCTGCCAACATCCGCTTTGTATATATAGCAAAGGCCTTGTTACTTTATGGTTGGTGAGACAGGTTTTCCATGTCAAAAACCCTAACATCCTTAGTAATAATAATAAGTACAACCCTGATTCATAACAATCTTATTTTCTGTATTGAGAGGATGTACTATTTCCGTGTAATATATTAATAAATAGACCTTTTATGCAGCCCTCAATGTAGAGCGAAAGAGCCTTAGCTCCAACTGAAAAATCTAAAACAAAACCACACCCCTCCCTTCAAATTTTACCCGGGATTCCTATATATCTTTTCTTTTCATGGAAAATCATGTGCCCTGTTGCATTTTTATTTCTCCGCACAGCTTCAAGTATCTAAGATGTATCCACCGACTTACATGGTTATGGAGTGATATGTGTCTAGTAGACCGGTGTAACGTTGAGTATTGACCCCAGTTGAAAATTGACCCGGGGTTCATTTTTCAACGTTGAATATTGAACCAGGGTTTTTTTTCAACGTTGAAAATTGATACCAAAAGTCGTTGAATTTATACCCGGGGTCATTTTTCAACAGCTTGATATTTTTTTTTTCTTATCCCCGATGACTTCAACACGTTGAAAATAGACCCTGTTGAATATTGACCCCACCTCAGAGTTTGAAGATTTTTTGAACAGGGAAGTTGTTTTACGGGATTTATCAGTATCTCTATAATTTTATTTCGGTTTCAATTTTTTCCCTTTTCAAGAATAATAGAAATAAACATATCATCCCGTGTACATTTTGATACACGATTTCAGTTATCTTCAAGCATGACAACTTTATTTTTGACAATAATTTCTAAAATCCACATCCATAAATAACTACATGTACAAAACCATGAAATAGGGCAAATTCAGTATAAAATTAACAAAGTTAAAAGCCTAAAAATTAGAATGAAACACATCGCTCAAAATGAATTAAATGATAGGTTATATTTGTTATAAGATCAATATAGCGACCATAACATGTAAGTAATGCTGACTTTAAACAAGGTTGGTGAAATCCCTGTTACAAACTTATCTGTCAGTAGCCTGCCTCGGCCTAAAAATTAATCGTTTTCGGAGCATAACCTTGAGAATGAGAACTAGAGTTAGAATTTTGGATGGACAAGAAGCTGCACTTCCCACCATCTTTGATATCGACAATTAAAAAAACGCCGTCCCTGCAACTTATCAACTATCTAAACAACTAAAAAACGCATTCCTCTTCAAAGAAACAGAAAGAGGGAGAGAGAGAGGGGGGGGGTCCTAAAGTTTTTATCGGAGGCGGGGGTATGGTATCAAAACCCTCTGAAATATTGTGACAAAAAAACAGGGGGGGGGGGGGGGGGGGGGGGTTCAATGCTATATTTTGGCTACTTTATTACAAATATTAAAAAAAAACGCTGAAAGTTATAGGGTTGTGTATCTAAGGCAAACATTTTTTGATTAAAAAAAACTACAAAAATGAAGAAAACAGCCCAGTCACAAATACAAAAAACAAACAAACTAACAAAAACAAAACAAACACATTCTTCAAATATATATGGTACTAATCCCAAAAAGGGGAGATTACCCCCTTTTACATCTTCTACTTAACAACATATATATATATTGTTATGTTCGTTCTTGAACTGTTTGATGAACTATTCGAAAAAGATTACTTAACCTTTTATTTTGAAAAAATCCGTTTCTCACGTTGGACATTATAAGTTTTTAATGTTGTGCATAACTAAATAAGCATTATAACGTACGTGCATCATGCGTTAAACTCTCAGCATTTTCCAAATACTAATATTAGGAATTTTAAAATTAAAAATAAATGAAGTGTTTTAGCAAAAAAATATAAATAAACAAATTTATGAACTAAATTGTATATTGTGTTACTATGTTTACTAATATTCAGGATTTACATATACAAATGTACATGTACTTCTTTTTAAATAAATATTACACGAAATTTTGTGATTTTAAACTACATATGTAACTTTGAAATCTAACATATTTTTAAGGTAAGTCACTCCTGAAATTTGTTATATCAAGGATTTTTTGAGAAGTATATTTTGGATAAGTACTCATAAAGTGTAACTCAAAATCGCAAAGAAAATAGGAGGTCAGTGTGCATCCTACTGATCTACTGTACATTTAAGTTGACTTTTTTGCACTTAAATTTCATCTCTTTGGTTAATTACTTTAACCCTTATAATATTTGATTAGATGTAAGCATGGCAATAAATATAATCTTATTTTACGTAAACAAGTTTGAATAATATTTATCATTAAACAAATCTTGCAAATTAATGCGCG
>PRKT01001268.1:52222-106854 GCA_003671525.1 Saccostrea glomerata | reverse complement strand
TAGCCCAGCTGATGCACCAAGAAATAAAAACATGTAAGACAGGCTTGGGTGAAAAAAAATGAATGAAATAATTTGCATTTTATCCTCTTTCTTTTTAAAAATAACACACAAGATCATTAGTTAGTGCTGTCACAAACACACACACACCCAATCATGTTTTGGTTTATTTGGTAAATTCAGATTTATGTTATAATTTATACAATCATATATACATTTTATGAAGTTGTTCTTTGAGTACATTTTAAAAGCACATATATAAACAATTATAACACTGTAAAAACTGCTAATTTTTTTTTTTTTAATTCTGAGAAAAATCTTTGCAATTACCGACAGTGTTAAATTTTAGATTTTTATTTTCAATTAAATCAATTTCGGAGAATAAATATCAGGCCCGTAGCTACGGTTTTCAAAGAGTGACTCGGGTCCTTAAAAAAGCACACACTAATCGATTTAATACAATTCATTATATTAATAAATCTGATGTTACAGGACGTTCTAATTTTGGTGAATTATGCCTTTGATTAAATCGAGTCGTCTAAGCGAAGTCCTCATATATGTTATATTGAACTAATTTCTGCGATATTTTATTTTAGCGGCATAATTTTTACACATTATTTTCGTGCGACATTTAGGAATTCAACTTGGATACATCAAAGTGTATAAGTCGTCTAAAACATATCAGAAAAATAATATTGATCAGAGATTGTTGTCATAACTAAATCGCCAAATCTTGAAGTAATTGTATTTGACAACATTTTTATATCATAATATCGCGTTCTAAAACAACAACACGAGGCGGTTATACGTTTCCGTAAATAATGGTGATTTCATCCTGTTTATTTTGTTAAAATAATTCTTTCATGAATGTGGAATGGTACAGACTTAATTCATTATCTAAGCTTACAACTTATTTATTTTAAATTTGTAAACCTTAAACTTCAATGAAAAAAATTATTTGGTTTTTCAGACAGGGTGTCATTTTATGCTCGTGTTAAAAAACGACCCCCACCCCTTTTTTATTTCTTCGGTCCATGCATAACAATTTTATCGAAACTCCCAGAATCTTCAATTATAAATAAAAATAGAAATGAGGTTTTGAAGAGAATGTTTATGACTTGTGAAGATTTGTATAAAAGTTATTTTACCGATTTTTTAGGACAAAAAAGAAGTTATAGCTTTCATGATATTTGATTTTTTTTACTAAGAGCTATTTTTACAAAACAAATATTGTTGGAATATATCACTTATTTTTATATTGAACAATAAAGTAGCGTATTGATTGTCGATGGGAAACATTTCATTTTTAAAGTTAAAATTTAACTGATCACATTTTCTTTTTAATGTTTTTACCGATATACGGATGAGATACCGCCTTCGGACTCGGCATTAAAATAATCAGTTTTAAATCAGCGTTATATATCTAATCCTTACTGGCCAATTTAAAGTTTTCCGATCCGAAATCTACTGTGGTGAATCGGAATCTTTACACCTACAGGTACATGTGGACTACTAAAAAAATCATCACGTTTAAGAAGCCATGAAATAAACTTTTTTATTGGCTAAAGGTGGTATCCCCTCCAGGGGCTGCACTCCGTTGACCCAGCTATCCCCCTCAGGGGCTGCACTCAGTTGACCCAGCTATCCCCCCCAGACCCAAAAGTGCACTCATTTGACCCAGCCATCTAGACCCCTTATACTACTTACGTGTACTCTGTAGATTCAAGTTTGTCAACACTGCATACATTAGAAATGATAGGTTTAAGAAAAACTGAATAGGGGAGTAAACTTTCCATAAGAGGACAATGATTCAGTCTGATGTGATTCTTCCACCGGCTATATGGTCCATTCCTTTAGGGGGGGGGGGGGGGGGGGGGTAAACATCTTTAATCAACAGCGATCTAAATTATTTCCTACATCAATCTCCAGCATTTTAGCATTTCTTTTCTTCGATCAACAGCTTATTATATTGAAGGACTGATTTGAAATTGTGTACTTCATTTATAAAGTTTCAGTAATTATGCTCAGCATTTCCGACATTTTTTTTTTGTATTTCCGTTTTTTTTTTTTGGGGGGGGGGGGGGGGGGGGTGAGTTTTATGTCTACCAAAATGAATGATCGATAGGTAGAAAAAATCAAGTACATTTTATTATGTCATTGAGTGCACTTTGTCCGAGACACATGATACTGATCTCAAATTAAACATGGTTTTCTTTAAAAACGAAGCAAAGCTTTTACCTTTATTATTTTGATGTCAATGATTTATTGTTCGATTTTAATTTGATTCAGTTCCAGTTTTATTACTTGAAATTTACTTTTTCATGAATGTTGGAAAATAAAAGTTAACTAAAAATTGCCAAATAAACTATGAAATATCGGAAAGAAAAAGTAGTATAAGAATATATTTTTTCCTTACTGAAATTATATACTAGTAAGATAATCTGTTTATTCTCCATTCTGATTTATATGAACATTTATTTCGGTCAGAATTGCATATCTCTTACAAACACAATCAATTATTTTCTATGCCGTTAATTTATAAATTTTAATAATATGATGGTCATAGGGATAACCGAGCAATCACAAAGGTATAGATATTGAAAAATATGTGTATCTACTACGCACCAACTCCTGATAGATCCTGAGTGATTAAATTTTATTGTGTACCATATTTCTTAAACTGACTTTATTTTCTGCAAGTTTTTTTTAGATAAACTATTTGTTTTCTAAACGTGGACAGGTTTTTGTCTGCATCGACTCTGCATGTTCATAAAATTCATCGTGTTCAATATGATAATGAATGCAATATGTATTAATTTCCTTTGACAACATCTGGAAAAAATTATGGAAATACATGTATCTACTAATATTAATTTCTCAACAACTACAGATACAATTAAATAAATGCATTTCCAAAGAAATCTTTTTAGGAGTACTTCTTGATTTGCCCCACAAATAATCGGAATACTTCGGGCACCATCGGGAAAAATGTCCAGTACTGACCGCTACGCAGTACGTCCGAGAAGTTCTTGGCCTCTCTTATAAACTATTATACATTGTTTTTAAAATTGTGTTAAAATTCCATTCTTAAGAAATGAAATATTGCAATTCGATGAAGTTTTTTGTTTTTAATTTTTTATTTATTCATTCTTCTATTATAATTATTTTTTTTTTTGCAAATTCACCTTTAGCCAATAAAAAAGTTTATTTCATGGCTTCTTAAACGTGATGATTTTTTAGTAGTCCACATGTACCTGTAAGTGTAAAGATTCCGATCCACCACAGTAGATCGGAAAACTTTAAATTGGCCAGTAAGGATTAGATATATAAAACGCTAATTTTGGACTGATTATTTTAATGCCGAGTCCGAAGGCGGTATCTCATCCGTATATCGGTCAAAACATTAAAAAGAAGATGTGATCAGTTAAATGAAATGTTTCCCTTCGACAATCAATACGCTACTTTATTGTTCAATATAAAAATAAGTGATATATTCCAACAATATTTGTTTTGTAAAAACAAATAACTCTTAATAAAAAAGCAATTATGCTGAAAGCTATAACTTCTTTTTTGTCCTAAAAAAGCGGTAAAATAACTTTTATAAAAACCTTCACAAGTGATTATCATTCTCTTCAAGACCTCATTTCTATTTTTATTTATAATTGAAGATTCTGGAAGTTTCGATAAAATCGTTATATGCATGGACCGAAGAAATTAAAAAGAAGGGGGGGGGGTCGTTGGTTTAACACGAGCATAAAATGACACCCTGTCTGAAAAATCAAATAATTTTTTTTCACTGAAGTTTTAGGTTTACAAATCTAATATAAATAAGTTGTAAGCTAAGATAATGAATTAAGTCTGTACCATTCCACATCAAAGAATTATCTAAACAAAATAAACAGGATAAAATCACCATTAATACTTGAATTCAACATTAAAGATGGTTGCATGAATATTATGGCGACACATGGAACAACCATTGCCACATACACCGTGTGAATATTCATCTTCAAAACCACGTCTTTTCAGCAAGTGCGCTGTGGGGAAAAGGATAACGTCATCAAAAAGTAACAAATGTAATGCTACTATTACGTCACAGACGGCGTGATAGGCAAAGAGTTAAGGCTAATTATATCGGTCTTCCTCACCAGCTTGTTGATGACTTCCGGTCTCCTAGTCTGCAGCTGTCGAACAATGGTAAATATGTCCACCTCTCCGTCCGTACGAAGCTGTTGAAAGGCGTTATGTAAAACACAGAACACTCCGGCTGGACCAGCACCATCCCTGTGGAGAACAATACTTGGATGATTAAGATAAAGATGTAGTTGTGAAAATATTATAAGTGAGAAACAAATAAATGGTTTATTGTAGGAACTATTCTAAATTACGTAATACATGTACTTTTCCAGCATACGAACGATCAAGTAACGAAATATTGAAACATCGTACATACTTGCTTATTATAAGAGAAGTCAAATTAGATTCCTTTTCTTTTTCTAATACCATCTCAGCCAATTTGATTACTTGATCATCATTCTTTGAATCCACTTTAAAGACGGCTATGCTTTGTGAATCTCCCTACATGTAGAAATATTTATGTATTTGATGGCATTAGACTATAATATTATCTTTCCTTTTATAATATAAGAATAAATTTTCATATAAATCTCGTTTGATAATGTACAGTAAAAGAAATACGCGTAAAAGTAAATAGGCTGATAATAAATTGACAATTATAGCAAAATTATTTGTGTTCCCCGTGACCTCTCAATATATTATAAACTTAACTGAAATAACGAATTTCACTTATAACGAAGGAAAACCATCCGTTCTCTGTAGTTTGTTATAAGCCTGTTTACTGCACTTTCATATACATGTACATTCGTATATCTGACAAAAATTTTGCGCTAATCTATACCATTACATCTAAAGACAGACATACATCCCGTAAAATTAACAGACTACTCTGACTGACTCCACCAATGTTCTAGTCTTTCTGGCTGTTATAAGGTATGGTAATAATGAACGGTTTTCTCCTCTTGATGGTAGCCAACTAATAAACTGAAAAAAGGATAAATAAAAAAATCAAATCGTGTTAAAAATCAAGAAGAAGAAATAGATTATGATAAAAAAGATGAAAAAAGAAAAAAAATGTGAACAAGTATTATTTTCATAAATAGTAGATATGTGATTATTATAAGTAAAAAATAAGGGAGTAAACAAAAGAAAAAAAATGAGATCAAATAAATCAAAAGATTTATTTCTTATATTTTTATTGTACCTCGTCACTGTCATTCAGGACCACGATTGCCCCGACCTGATGATCAACACACAACCTCCACAAATCTACCTCTGTATCAGGGAGAGGACTCTGTGTCAGAATCAGTCCAGAGGCAGCAGTGTATGACTAGAATATTTTGGTTTTTTTTTTAAATTCAAAATAAAATTTTAATTAAAAAAATCAACAAGTTTCTATACTCTATTTTTTTTTTTATTTTTGACCAATTTCAATAAATAAAAATAAAATATGAAAGAAATCCTAATTTCAACACTCCTACATGATATGTTATTTTTTAAATCACATTATTTGTTTTCATATAATATTTTTTAATTAGTAGTTCAATTTTAAGAAAACGCTGAGAGGAAGTATTCTACATTGTGAGGTTTTCATTTTATATATAGTAACTGCTTCTTACTGGAACAACGACAGCATTTATATAGTCATTCCTCCCTTCCACAAATGACGAGAGAAATGGTCGATATTTTGACACTGAAAAATATATTTTTTTGATGAGAAGGACAAATTGATCAAACATTTTTTTTAAGGTGGTGAGATAACTATACGGTATAAAAAAGGAAATCTGTTCCTTAGCACAGAAAGAGAAAGGATTACCTGGTATAATGTCAATATCAACATTTTTTTATCTGTTCTCATCATTCAGAGCTTCTTCTCTACATTCATCATCATACACTGGTTTTATTGTTTTCAGAAACTATAATACAGGAAAAGTAAATGAAATGTTTGGGTTTGTTTTATTTTCTTGATAATTCTGATTAAAAGTAAAGTAAACAACAAAAATACAGGTACATTATAATGCATGCATGATGTTGAAATAATAATCAATGGTTACATAAAATTATAAAATTTAGAATTTGTTAACATTACTTTAAAGTCCTTATATAATTGTTGTTGATTTAATGGCGCAGGGTCACTGAGGAGAGAACTGGCTTTTGCGACAAGATCATATTCTGATATGGTTGTGTCTCTCTCTTGGAATCCACACAGCAAAGCTTTATGTAGAAATACGTACTGCTCCTAGGGGTTTAAATGTAAATGTGATACATATATATGAGTATTAAGGGACCAGAGTGGCGCTAGCCATTTTTAGACCATATTCGTCTCCTTTATAGGAAGAGCTCAAAATAAAAATATAACTAAGCGATCAAATGGTAAAAATATTCTTTTTGGAATTTTTCTTTGCCAAATGATAACTGATAGATTAAGATATAAAATCTGGAAAAAAAGTTATATTTCAATGATTTATTTGTTGAATCCCACCCTCTTATAAAGTACGTCCTTTAATATTTATATTTAAAGCTATTATCATTTTATGTGTTCTTAGCATTTAAAATGTTATCAAATAATTAAATTCCAATCAAGGTCTTTTAAACTTATAATATGTTATTCAAGAATTTCCATTCTTACTAATGTCTGAACCATAGACATTCGATCCTCTCTCATCTGTTTGACAAACTCAAAAACGTTAATCCGCCCCTTTTCTCCTCCTTGTCTCAGCAAGGAATCCAGACCAATAAAGGTACCTGTTCTGCCTACCCCCGCGCTGAAATCAACAAGGTGTCTCAAAATTTTCCTGTTACCAGAACAGAATTTTCTCTAATATAGTTGCAGTAAATCATTTTAATACTTTTTTGATCATCTAATTAATCAGTATTTAATTTCAGTTTCCAGGTAGTGAAGGTTATTCTAACATTTTAATAAGTTTTACTATTAGGATTATCTAACAGATGATTTTTCCCAGGCAGCGATGATTTTTTTTTATCTTTTTAAATAAACATAATCGTTCATAGCTAAATGCATTTAAAAAATAAATTCACTTAATATCAATAACTCGCATTTAATTAATTATTATGTTAGTCCGGATAGGCATGTAATCACTGTTAATTATCCGATTGCCATGTCTATCTTAGCAAATGGTGATACCATTTTCTTCATGATGTTAAAACATTCATACATTGTACTGTTTTACAATTTTGGTGCAAAAGTTTATCACATGATTTACAAAAACGTACCTCGCAGTCAATTTGAAAAGAGTTTTGTAAAAATAAGAATGCATTCTGCATGATTCGACAGTTTTAACCTGCAGTGAACCAGTAATGGAGCTCCAGGTTCATATCTCTTAGTAACAGCTCTGTGGAACTGAACAAGTCCTATCTCTTCTGGAGTACCGTGATCCGGCCATGCCGTGTAATGGAACTGGGTGATTATCCTTATGTCATTTGACTGTACAGCAAAATAGAAAGTTTAATATACTTTGTATATAAGCTAAATATATGCATTCTGATGGACAAGATTGATATGATTAAAGAAATAAATCATATATAAAAAGTAAATAAATCCAATGAAAATTCTCTTATCTAATAAAATCAGCATACAATTTTTTTTATTAATACATTATAATTTTGATTCTTTATAATAAAAATTTTACTGATTTGTTAATCATTTGATAAATTCTTAATGAAAGAAAATATCGTAACTTACGACTTTCCTTTGAAATGAGAACATTCGAACTGTAAAGAAAGCATATGCTGTTTCCTCTAAATGACTAAGAGTACACTTTCCAATATTTACAGAATTGTCTTTATCCGGCCAGTATTTAGCACATTTATTCTGAACAAAAAGAAAACAAAATATAATAATATTGACAGCAATTGTTCGAAGTTAGGACCAAAAGAAAACAAGATGTGTTTATGAAACACTGATGCCACCGTATGGCAACATAGCGAAGGTTTAGCTTTCTCAAATGCAGATCAAATATGTTGGTACCAAAGTAAGGCCTTTTCACAGGAAATGCGAAATATAAAACGCTAGCTTCACCTGTTCCAGGGTTATGACCAAGGTTAACATTTTATAATATAGGACAAACTCCGTTTGAATGTCAAAGGGTCAAGGTTGATGGATTCTAAAGAAAGGCTTTGTCTCAAAGATTACGTGTGGGAAGTATGAAAGCGTTGGCCCTTACCGTTCAAAAGTTATTGTCACGATTAAAGTTTGTAAAAAGTAAGTCAAACTCCAAGGTCAAAGGGTCAAAATTCTTGATATCAAATGAAAGGTCTTTTCACAAGGATTACACATGTGAAATATGAAAGCTCTAGCCCCTACTGTTCAAAAGTTATGGTCAAGGTTAATGTTTGTAAAAAGTAAGTCAAACTCCAAGGTCAAGGTCAAAGGGTCAAGATTCTTGATATCAAATGAAAGGTCTTTCCACAAGGATTAAATTTGCGAAGTATGAAAGCTCTAGCCTGAACCCTTAAAAAATTATGGTCAATGTTGTATTTTTAAAGTAGGTCAAACTCCAAGGTCAAGGTCAAAGGGTCAAGGTTCTTGGTATCCAATAAAAGATCTTTTCATCAGAATTTTATATGTGAAGTGTGAAAGCCGTATTACTTATTGTTCAAAAGTTATAGCCAAGGTTAAAGTTTTTTTATAGGTACGGAAATCTCCAAGGTCAAGGTCAAAAGGTTAAGAATGTTAATATCCAATGCCTTACCACAAAAAAATAAATACCTGAAATATAAATGTCCTGGTATCTATTGTTCAAAAGATATGGCCAAAGTAAAAGTTCAAAATTTTTGTGTTAAAGTGGGTCAAACTCGAAGGTCAAGGTCAAAAGGTCAAATTTGGTGGTACCCAAAGAAAGGTCTTGTCACAAGGAAAACACATGTGATCATATATGAATGTCATAGCTCCACTAAATCAAAAGTTATAGGCAAGGTTAAAGTTTTTGCGGACAAGCAGACAAACAAAGAGACAGAGAGACAGAGAGACAGACAGACAGAGAGACAGACAGACAGAGAGAGAGACAGACAGACAGACAGACAGACAGACAGATGGACAGACGGACACGACAAAAACTATATGCCCCCGAAACTTCGTTTACGGGGGCATAAAAAAGAAACAGACACGCTGCCATACCTTTCCATTCTCAACTATATTCGTCAACATTATGATGCATTCTATGTTTTCTTGCCAAATCATTTTTATGAAGTCTGCCAAAGTATTTTTTCGAGGACCTTCATTGAAAATAAAATTATGACTTGTTTGCAATGCATTTAAGCGATGTATTTGAGATGTATCCATACGTAATAGTATCATGGTATAGAAATTGAATTATTTTCCTTGAAATAATACATTATATTTATTCATTAAAGAAAAATACACATGATTTTTTTTTTTTACCTTGGGCTCCAATGTAATGCATTTCCCTTTTATAATTCTAAAACAATGCAGTGTAAATGGTATTTATAAGATATAAGAATACATGTTACATAGCATCGATATTTCCTATTAAAAGATGAAAAGAACTTTATATGACCAGATAATCACAACATAACGGATTATTTAGTAATGTCAATATATTCGAATGAATTTACGAACAGTAAGTGATTGTTTATCATATACATAATGGAGATAATCATAAAAGAGAGTGTGAATGTAAGAAGTTTATAACTTATGATCAACTTCTAAGGAAACTATTTAGGTGCATACGTTTATTAATAAAAAAAGTGCAAAAATAAAAATCTTCAGCTTAAACCAAAGAAAAGTACATGAATTGTTGATCGATAAAACAAGGCCAGTATTACACACAGGAACTTGTTGACAGGAACCCCCACCCCCTCCCCCACCCCTCCCATATACATTCCTGGTCTAAATATACATTTTCCTTTTCTGTCATGAATTGTCATGAATCACGGAAGTGATGAAAAAACTACACCTAACGCGTAACTTGAGATTTCCAAGCGTCATAGAATTAAAGGAAAGGCCTGCGGACTACAAAAAAGTTTGGGAAAATCTTGATAAAAGAAGTCGAAATTGATTCATTAGAATGTACATTTTGCTGCAGACTTTCGAGATGAATTAGGGTTGTCTTCAATATTTTTTTTCGAGGATTTATCACTGATACTAAATATATAGCATATTAAAAATCGTATATAGACTTAAAAAGTCATGTAACCCCCACCCCCAATCTAAAATAATTCCGATATAATTAATTTATTAATCTTATACAATGATTCTCATTTGCCAAAGAATCTAAGCATGTATGAGTCATTTCTTAAAAAGAAATAAAAATCAGAACTTTTCATTATGACATTGTCTTTTCTATTGTCCTAACTGCAGCCTCGGAGTTTGTTTCTGGTCTCGACTGTGTATATCTAGCTGCTTTGTTAAAAAAACTTAACTTCCTTTTTATTTATCTAGCCTGACCGTAGGAATGATATTAGTATATTATACTCGTATAATACATACTGTAGAATACATAGCCACTTTATGCTCGTGCCCTCTCAATAAAAACCAGTGACAATTTTTTTTTGCTTGTCGAGGAATTTTTAGTTGATACCATAGTGCCTAACTTAAAATGTGTATGGCCGTTCCCTATCCCCAATCTGAAATTATGTGTTGAGTCCGACACTTCTGTTTCATACTTAAATAATTTACTTGAAAAAGACACTAATGGTAATCTAACAACAATCGTCAACTTCCCTTACTTATGCAGCAATATACCTTTATTACCTGAGTACGGAGTTGTTTCGATACGCAAGAGCATGCTCTACGCATGAACAATTTCTAAAACGAGGTAAATTATTGACAAGCAAGTTGATGAAACAAGAATATCAGCAGTTTCGTTTAGAGTCTTATTTTCGTAAGTTCTATGGTCGAAAAAATAATCTTGTCAGCAAATACAATTTATCACTGAGTCAAATGCTGACTGACTTTTTTCATACCAATTAATTGTCCATTATTTCTACACTGAATTGACGACGGATTTTTTCCGTTATTTCCTGATCATGACAAGGAGCACACTGCGGGTGTGACAGTTCGGCAGGGAATGCTCACTCATCCATGGCACCTGATCCCACCTCTGATGTTTCGTTGGTCCGTGTTTGCTCTGCTCTTATTTTGTATTGTTTTATGGACTTTGAGATTGCATACTGTTCGTTTTCTCCATATCCTTCCTAAGAGCCTGTCTATGAATAAAATTAGAGACTTTAAAAATTTCTTTCGGTACTTCTTACCTAACAGCCATCGTTTAATAATATTGTCATTTGTGGTACAAGATTTTGACGACTGAATATTGGTTGGGATGAATTTGTACAACCATTCATAAAAACTTGCATTTTTTCTCTCTAAACGCCTTTCCCCATATTTTTAGTTTAACCTAACAATTCTAACTGAAATGACGAACAAACCCTCTTTCCTATATATTAAATAATTTAGCGAGTTCAGAACTCACAGAAAATAGAATAATGATTTATGTCCTGTTTTGAATAAACAGATTGATGGTTGTATTTATCTTTTTAAAAGAATATTGATGATTGTACCCTAATTCATCTCGAAAATCTGCAGCAAAATTAAAATCTAATGAATCGATGTCTTCTTTTATCAAAATTTTCCCAAATTTTGTCGTAGTCCTCTGACTTTTCCCTTAGTTCTACGAAACTCGGAACTCGAGAGTTACCCGCTAGGTGTGGTTTTTGCATCACTTCCGGAATTCCTGGTTTGACATTTCCAAATTTTCAAATTTTACGCTAAATACTCGGATAATTAGGGAATGTCTCGGCATTTAAATAAAACGATTTAAGAGAAAGATATCTACTGAAACAAGATATCATGACACATTCGGGTGACACGTAATGCAGTAGGTATATGATATTTAAGGCCCGATATTCGAGAGGGGTCCGATGTAAACAAATCGAAGAGACTTACATTCTCTATTTTATAATACATGTACCAGGGTATGACTTTTTTAGTAAATCGTTTAATTTGTTATTTTTTGGATTTTTCATATGGAATACGTTGTAAATAAGTACTAGAGACATAATTCATGACAAAAAAGGAAAAATATATTTTGACCAGGGGTGTATATAGAGGGTGGGGGTGGTCATGTCCATAAGTACCTGTGGTATTACAGTGTAAAACATACCTTTATATTTGCATTGATCTAATCGTTGTCATTTTCTTCCCATATCTCCTGAAGGACAACCCTTGAATGTTCATCTATACCAACCAATATTGGCAATTAACCGTTTAATTTCAATTGATAAAGAAATTGAAAAAAAAAAATATTTCTCAATGATCGTTACACTTATTATTTTTATGGCACATTTATATTATAATGTTGCGATCTATTCATATTGAAAAAACTTATTATGCATGTAATAGTGTCGCACTACATAGAAGGGTTGATTCAAAAGTAATGTCACAACTTCAATAAAATTACTACTAGTCGACGAACAACAACATTATTAAAAACGATGGAAGTTATATTTATTTCAAATTCGACCTGAAAATTTTAATTCAAATAAAAAGACCTCTTAAAATATAGAATAATATACAATGTGCGGATTTGGTAGTCTCCGCATCAAAATGTCATGTTATGATACTCGCCGTCTTATTAAACGTTTCCCAATAAAAATTTGAGATTCTCGAGTATATTCACTAACTTCTGTTTTCAAATGAATTTTTGGTACAATATCCATAATTGTACATTCACTCTTTTCATAACAAAGTCCTTTGTAACAATACCTTGAACAGTATAAAAGACCGTGTTCATATCCATGTACATAATATGCAGATACAGGAATGTCTTTTGACAACAACAGACACCATGTTAAACGTTTTCTTCCGAAATGTCTTCTTTCAGTCTGCCTGCTTTCTGATAATAATTCAATGACCTATCACACTCCCTAAAATCGTTGAAATCATCTTTAAACAAGATTCTTCTTTATACTTTTTTTCATCATTGCGAGTGTAATCAAACTGTCTATACTGGTAATTTACTAACTTTGAAGTAAACATGCAAAATGCATAACTGCATGTTACTCCCCCCCCCACCCCACATTTTTACACTTCTTTTGTTCAATGCATCAGAGTCAAACACACTTTCGAACATTAGAAAAACATGTTTATATTTAGTTACTTCTTTCTTTAAAATTTTTTGCGCGATAAGACACGCTTGAAATGTTTTTTTTTTTTTAGAATCTTTAAAATGTGACGCTTAGATGTGACCCGGCGACATCCTCTATGCTCGATGTTTTAAACATCCATAAAATTAATTCGATTTATTATTTTTAGACAAAACTTTCAATGTTAATAGGGTTTATATATGCACATATTTTGGTATATTGTATTTGTTAATATGACACCAAATACAAAAGCTATGGACACTGTGACATTACTTTTGGATCAACCCTCGTAATTATACATGTGCGAAGCTTTCACTTTCAAAACATAAGTAAAATGGATTATTTTTTTTTTTTAAAAGTCTTACAGGGAAATGTAGTTTTGAATCGGTTCTTCGTTACGTTTTCTTTCCTTTGGGCTGTAAGGCATTTGCTTACATCCGCACGAGGTAGTCTCTAAAATGAAAGTTATCATTACAGATGCTTTTTCTTTCTAGGCAGGGCTTTGCGCACCTCTAAAAAACTAAGGTAGCTCATTACATCCGCAGTTGATTTTAGATTTCAATACAGCACCACTTATAATGTAGATGTCAAATATCCAGATGGGGTATTGATATCATAAATATTTTTAAAGAATTTTTTATTTTTTGTCTAATTTTAGTGAAATGTTTTATTTCAATTTTATTATTAACAGAATTACAGAATTTTCAGTGTCAAATGATGGGCATATTCTTAAGACAAGTACACTCAGTGAAAATACCTCATAAGACCCAATAATAATTTTATTAGAAAAAATAATTTTCTCCTAAAAAACAATTAATGTCATTATCTTTTTAATTTATGGATAAAAGATTAAGAAAATGACTTCTGAAGAGACAAGAATGTATTTCAATGAATTAACTGTGTCAAATTGAATGAAGAATGTTTTAACAAAATACAAAATCCAATTTAAAAAATACTTGGTATAAAAAGTCCACGTTCAAGAGTTATCTTTCCTAATTATCCAAGACTCAAAACACTAGGGAACGTATGACATTACATCTAAAATTCAGAATAAAGCTTTAAATAGCCAGAGTATACATTTAAATCAATAAAGCAAATATATAAATCAACACCAACACAGTAAATAGTGCAAGTAAACATTTTTAATTTCAACAAGGTTGTAGATTTTAACTCGAATTTCCTTCATACAAATATGTCATTGCTTGATAGAGCTCACTGCATGAATCGCTATGAAATTGATATTACAGTACCCGCATCGTTATTCTTTACAATTCTATCGTGTTCTATCGTGCGTGTATCCTATCGTATCGTGCGTGTATCCTATCGTATCGTGCGTGTATCCTATCGTATCCTATCGTATCGTGTTTTCCGTTTATCAGGTTTTGCGTTTTCTATCGTGTTTTCCGTTTATCGTGTTTTGCGTTTATCGTGTAGATCGTTTATCAGGTTCTATCGTGTATCGTGTTTTTCGTTTATCGTGTATATTCGGAAACCCTCGCATTTTATCTTTACTATGTAAAGAAACTACTGAGCTATTCCGAGTTTCTTTTTCGTTTTGTTAATAAAAATGAGATTAATTCAACCGAAAAAGAGAAAATAAAGATTTATCCCTTTCTTTTTCATCAATATAAGAAATATTAAAGCGTGGAAGGAAAAAATAATTAATCGCGTATTTCATGAATGAATAAATTGATTTATCAATAAATAATTAATTAAATAAATAAAATAATTATATCATGGTAAAGCAGAGAGTAATTGTCAAAATTTAAACAGTAACTCTATTTTTCAGAAATGAAATTCGATCGATCAACTGGTCTATTTCTTTAAAAAATAATTTATCGAATTGTATGATTTATTTTGTCAAAATTAAATACTATTAATATGATTTTCTCAAATGAATCGGAGTTACCGGAGAAAGATTTTTTGGTAAGCTGCGATGTTCGCGTAGACAAAAAGCAAATAAATAAATAATAAGCAGGATATTGAAACATGTGAAATGTATCTTTTTTTAATGCAATATTCTGTTTTTCCTTGTTTATCGTCTGATAACGTTAAAAATATCTTTACGCGTCTGACTTGCATGTATGCACAATAAATATTTAAAGTCTTGATGTTACAAATATAATATAACATAAGACAATGATCCAGATGATTTTAACAACGATTTTGGCCGTATACGTTCAAATTTTAAATTTATTTTTTAAAGCTAATTATAAATTCCTTGACATATGTCTAAATTAATAAAAGAAATCAAAATTATAAAATATAATCAATGAAAATATTCTACCCAATTTATCACACCATGACTGTTACTATAAAATAGAAGATTTTCCTTAATTTTATCTGGCATTAGATAACATAAAAATAATATATACATGTACAGGGGAAAACATGAAGTTTTTTAACAGCTTACCTTTTCGACGTGGAAATAAACTCAATATTAAATCCATCGGGATGCCAAAAATCAAAATAAATCGAAGACCTTTCCTTCCAAGAAGACTGACAAGTATGTGTAGCTCTATAATTAGCACACTGTCTTCCTGTGCGGTCAACCGCCCCCTCCCCCTTCTCCCCTAACTGACACCTCGGCCCGTGTGTGTGTGATCACCGTCAACATACCTGTACTGATTTCTCACCCGGGGTCAATTACTAACCTCGAATACTACCTGGTTCTAATGAAACGCATCTACTTATTTTCGGGATTTTGTTCCTAACTTGTTTGAACAATTTTATCAAAGATTTATTTCAAAATACATTAAATAATTGTACGATTTATGGATTAAAAAATCATCTTGAATGTTTGATAAAAATTTAAATAAATCAATTTAATGAAATGAAGTCCCTAAACTCACTTCGTTGATTCTTTTTCATTTCGTACAATGTTTCCATTATGTTTATGTAAATAAGTCTTTTAATAAACATAAAAAAAATATACTGCACTTATGGTACATGTACGTGCACTTTCGGGTCATCGGGTTTTCTACGTAAAACGGACAAAATTTATTCTAGGAAACAATTTCATTGATCGTAGAAACGGATGAAATAGTTCTAACATTCTAAACTATGAAAATTAGCTCGCAATATTTTTTAACGGTATATTACTATAGAAATAAAACAAAAGGAGTCGTCTGATCCGCCGTGACCATGCAAGACTAATAAATACACCGAATCAATTTATAGTATTAATCGATTTTATTCCATACGTATATAACTTTATTTAAGAATTCAATATTATATTTGGCTATTTGGTTAGATCTTGTTTATCTAATTTTAAATTGGTTGCGGACTTTCAAAATACCGCCCTTCGAATATGCCTAATATGAGATTACCGGGTCAGTGTAAAATGATTTTTAAGGTTTAATAATTCATTTGCCTAATTAAACTTATTTTTCGTTATTATTAGAAACAGTACACACAGAGTTTAATAGCAATGATTTATAATTATTTAGTCGGAAAAGCCGTATTTCACTCTTTCAATATTTGTTAATTAATTTTTCTGTTTTGTATTTTAAAGAAGAAAGTATTTAACCATTCAATGTTCGTTAATAAATACGAAGTTTTAAGTATCTGTAATGTAAAATGTTTACATGTACATAAGTCAGAGCTTAGCGTAAACGTACATGTGCAGTTGTAGCAGATTCATATTCTAATGACACAGTTAACATGTATTAATGCAGATCGCCATTATTTTAACAATTATTTATATTTCAATTCAGAAAATTTAATTTTCTTGAACTGATAGATCTATCATGTTAAATTTATTAATTTTGTTTAAGCCGTTTTCTTTAAACCTTTCTTTCGGCCAGTCTTCTACTGGTATTATTTTCTAAGATATTAATATTTAATTGCGATTTTTGGATACATCGCAGATTGTAAGCTTTAGACATTAAATACAAATATTTAATTTATTGCGTAAATTTCTTCCGTGAAATGACTTGGTACTTGTAGATAAATTTATTAGATAGAAAATTAAAATGTATATTTTTCATAAATAATAAATCTGTTTATAGAGTTTCAAAAGTCACACCCTTGAGAAGAATTTAAAAAAAAAATACAGTCTCCATTTTATAAAAATCCATTTAATCACTGTCAATTTTTTATATAAATAAAAAAAAACAACTTTTGTAAAATTAATACAGAGATCTCAGGTTCTTTATATAATAATTAAATGTACTTTATAGTTTAGATTTGAAGCTCTGCGAGCATTTAAATTAAAATATAATTTGATTTAAATAATCTTTAATCTTTAAATTTAATTCAAAATAATCTTTTCGTCTTGTAATACAACGTTCCGCATTTTGAAACAATCCTATCAGGTTTTGCGTTTATCCTATCGTGTAGATGGTTTATCAGGTCTATCGTGTTTTGCGTTTATCGTGTTTTGCGTGTATCGTGTTTTGCGTTTATCGTGTTTTGCGTTTATCCTATCGTGCGTGTATCCTGTCCTATCGTGCGTGTATCCTATCGTATCGTGCGTGTATCCTATCGTATCGTGCGTGTATCCTATCGTATCGTGTATCCTGTAAAGAATAACGATGCGGGTACTGTACTTGTTTTGCGAAGATTTGTCTGTTATTTTCTTTTGTTTCTGCTTAACAGCAATTCTTCTTGGTTTCTACATAATGAATCTATTACTTTGTTTTCACTGTTTAAAACACCGCATGTTTCATCTGTTTTTAAAGCGCTTTAAAGGTCAGGGTCATATTATATAGGTACCTGTACAATTCGTCTCCAGAGGAAACCAGTGGACACAATGGAAGTTTAATTTTTGGGTAGTACGTCAACAAAAAGTGGTGTGATGAGCCTCCTTAAGGTGTTACTATCTTTCATTTTTGAGCGGGTGATCCCATTTACTATATATACTGTTTGTATTTTAGTGTATAAGCTTTGAGTTTATTGTTTTAGATATATTGTAAATATTTGATCGTTTTGATTATCACACTACAGATAAAGGAAAACATATATGAGGTCGCAATAAATAGTAAAGTCCAGATACCTTATATTCCAATTGAAAATCGCGGTTCTTTTCTCTTCTTTTCGTAGCAATGATGTTGAAAAGCTCCTGTACATGTATAATAGTACAAACTTGGCAAGTATTATAGTATTCACCATTCGACATAGGATTTTGTAAATTAGCTTCAGGTGATGATACGGAAAGATGACCTTTAAAAAACATACATAGTCGTATAAATGTCATGTATGTCTTAGGTTATTATACATGTAACTTTCATTCAAAGTATAATTGTAAAAAAAACAAATAGATTATAGAAAGATACAATTTTATTTACATGTTTTGGAAAACTAGTTGCCAAAATAACCGGTTTCTGCATAAAAAATTAAATTTCCTAAAATCCGATAAATCGAGATATGGAGATAACCAAAATTTTCATGCTTATTTTATTTCAAATACCAAAGACATATATCAACTCAATTTTTCATTGAATTTACCACCGAGATTCACGTGTCCTTTTTCTTCAGGGTTACACTTTTGTTTATACTCGACGGCTGTGGATAAGTTTTCTCTGTCCCCTCGTTTCTTTTGATCTATTTGTCGCCTGTAAAGTTTAAAGCCTCTCATTTTTTATGTATTGGAATACTGGCTGGAGAATTTAAAAATCAGTTGATGGCTTTTATTTAAATTAAAGTCTATTAAATGGTAAGAGTTTTAAAACGATCTCTGCTTTCGAAGCATTGTATGTTTTTATTCTTTGTATTTCTAAACAAGAACAGTTAAGGTTAACAGAAATAAGAATACCTTAATATCCTAATTACAACGATGACAACGAGTGCGAACACTGCGAATGCAGTCAAAAGTCCACCAACAATTCTCCCTGCATTTTGCTCTGGTGATATGATAAAGGCTGTAAACAAAATTGTATCATTCAATTATTGACCACTACTAAATATATAAATTTTGCATGAGACATTATAATTACATCTAATAACTCATCCGAAAAAAAATGCAAGATGAAAAAAGTTTGTTTGACAGAAATATGTGTAGAGACAGTGTAAATCGACCTTTAGGTTGAAAGAAAATAAATACATGTCGATCTTTAAACCCATTAATACCAGTGGAGGTACAACGTAAACAAACCGGAGTGGCATATTTTTCTCTCTTATAATGTATAGTAGGGTATTTATTTATGGAGCGATTATTTTGTTGTTTTAACGATTTTTTCTCGATTGTACTTATGGTGAATAAGTGTAATAAATATAATTTGTGAAAAAAGTCAAACAAGCCCTGGGGTTAAATAATTTGGGTGGTTCCTGTCAACAAGTACCGTTGGTTGTTTGATAAATTTATGGTGAAAGAGAGAACGTTTAAACATTGTCATATTGTACGAAAATGCAGTGAACTGGAATTTGAACAGATTTAAAAAAGATTGTGAAAAGATCAACATGTGTTTATTTTGTGTTACTTCAAGACAAGTGAACATTAAGTTCGTTTACCAAGTGTAATGTATGATGATGATAATAAGGAATGTGAGGATACATACCTTCACACATTGCACCTTCCCAACCCCCGTAACAACCACCGACACAATGTCCAGTGTCTTGTTCACATGAGCCTTTCAAACAATTACTGCATTGATACTCGCACTTTATCCCATAATATCCATCCTCACAAACTAAAATTATTACATAGATAAATAAATAAACTAATAAACCACATTATGAATTAAAGAGATTTATATAAACAACGTCATATGAGTGTACTTAAATGATTTAATGTACATAAATGCCTATAGGCATATTTTTTTTTTAACTTAATAATACTTACATATTAGTTGTTTAGAAATCTTTATTGTAAAATTATCAATTTACCGTTACACTTGGATCCATTCAAGTGACCTTGACATCCATCATGACAAGTTCCATTCACTTTATCACAGTACGTTCCATTTATGCAGTTTCCACACTTTTCCTCACATTATTGCCCATAAAATCCCTTTACACATTCTATGCGATGACAAAGAAGTTACCTTTATATATACGGATTTATCTAAACCCTCGTTATCAAATTATTCAATTGTTCTAATTATAACCTATTGCTTGCTCTTAAGTAAATAAATAATACCCTTTAGAGAAGCCTTAATTCAGGAATACCTTCACATTTTGGTCCATCCCAATTATCTTCACAACCACTCGGACATACTCCAGTATTTGTATTACAGTATGTCTCATTTCTACAATTCCCGCATGTGTATTCGCATGTTAGTCCATAATATCCCTCTTTACATTCTTTGATAAAAATATACAAAGATTAAATATTTCATTAAGAATTATAATACTTGTAATTTTAGGCAATAATATCTATATATATCTTAAATCCAACATGTACAACATAAGCAATTAAAAAAAATCTTTAAAAAAGTTTTTATACCACTGAAATCGAGGGGAAATAATGAATACAGTCTATTGAAACTTTCATGCGTATAGGGGAAATCATTGTAATTGATTGAAGACGTAATTATTCAACATTTAATTCACAGGAAAGATTTGATAAGATTGATTGATCGTTTATTGTTTAACATCCCTCTCGAGAATTTTTCACTCATATCGAGATACCACCACTTGCCTGTGGGGAACTGCAAATTTTGTCCTATTCTCGGAACTCAGGACCGTTAAGCAGGGAAGGACTCTAGAGCAGACGCTCTAACCACTGCGACAAGCGACCGACTATACAGGATTGAAATTCTAATTAAAATTTGGCTTTTTTTAAGAGAGGGAGAACCACTTGAACAATATCAAAACTATGCGAAATAAGTTTTTTTCTCGTGCTAGGACCTGCTGCGACACGCGACCGCGGTTATACCGTCTCATCCGAAGGACCGTCCCACAGTTAGATTCGAACCCACGAGGTAAGGATCAATTCCTTACGTTACGATCTAGAGCAGACGCTCTAAACAATGTGCCACGCGGGAGACTACACAGGAGTCAAACTCAAATTAAAATGTGGGTTTTTTTCGATAAAAAAGAGAGAGAACCCCTTGAACAACACTAAAACCAGGTAGGTTAAATTTTTTTACCATCACAAAATGAATCATTCCAGCGATCCTGACACCCCTCCGGACATATTCCATTTGTATTATTACAAAATGTTCCTTGTTTACATTTTCCACAACTGAATTCACAGTCTGGTCCATAAAATCCGTCTGGGCAAACTTAAGCAACAGAGAAAAAGGTTCAATTGATTCCATATTTGTACATTAACATTTGTATTTGTAGATTATATTCAAAATAAATGTTGATGTTTTAGACTTGCCTCATACAGTGTAGAATAAAATATTTCCATTAAAATTGTGTATATTTCTCTCTATAAATGGATATATAAATTTCTTTAACATTTTCTTCGCCAGGTTCTGTTGATTTTAGTGTACAATTTGTATTAATTGAATTTACCTTAATACCTGTATCTGAAGAGAACAAGAAATAACCGAGGCCTGTCTGTTTCAAAGTACCGTCGAGTTTTTAATTATCATTTTTGCAATTTCTAAATGTATTATGTGACTTTCAAATTTGAGTATCACGCATTCTAGGATCCTATAGTCTCTTTCAAAGAAACGAATGCAACATCCCGCAGTGGAAGTTAAACCCTAGGCATAAAAAAATCTTCTACATATTTAACTACTCAAGAGCAAATGTAATAATAACAGTGTAACCCTAGAGACTTGTATAGATCGTCATTAAAATATTCAAAATGCTAATAAAGGAATATACAATCACAAATCATCATGAAGACAAATCAGTTATACCTTTACACGTCGAACCATTCCAATGATTCTCACAGGCCTCTGGACAAACTCCGGTTGTTTTATTACAGTACGTTCCTTTTTTGCAGCCTCCACATGAGTTATTACATGCCTCTCCATAAAATCCTGCTTTACATTCTAATAAATAGAAATATGAGCATTGTATAGGTTACTAGTATTATTATACTTTTCGACAAGTCCGTTCTATTCAGTTTCTTTGACTGCATGAAATTATATTTCTTTGATTCCGTTGTAGTACATGTAAAAGGGTTGTCCAATAAAACCCTTTTCCTTTACGGTATCCCTAAGCAGAAAAAGAAGGTAAATGATTGAAATGAGGCATGCATTCTCTTGTTCATCGCGCAATGGTCAAAGCCTTACAAAACACATATATCTTATGTTTTTTTAAGAAAGCATCATAGATAATAGATGTACAAGGCCTTAAATAAGTGATTAAGCTGTACATCATACAAAATGTAGAAAAATGCTTATTATAGAAAGATTATAATTCCCGTAATTAAGTATTATCTTTCATAAAATGATAATAAACATTTGTTTTAAATTCAGTTTGGAATTCCTCTCATATGTTGCAAAATTTACACTTAGTTGAATCGTGACCTGATCGAAGATGTATATGTATTCACGGGCAAAGAAAAAAAAGAAGATTAATCTTGACTCGAATATTTAAAAAAAAACAGACTAGTGGATAATTTTATGAATCAATATACTTTCAAGTTCAAAGTAAACTCAAAACGTAATTTGTGGCCCATATTTGACACCATACGTTTATTTCAAAAGAATCTAGAAAAAAAAAATTACCACATAATACTTGAATAAAAGTACTTAACTTAAGAAAACAGGAACATTCTAATTAACTTTTTTATGATAATGTATTAATGCAACCAATTTACCGTCACACAAAAAACCGTCCCAATAATCTTCACATCTTTCAGGACAAATCCCTGTTGTTTTATTACAAAAAGTTCCGTTGCTACATTTGCCACAATGAAATTGGTAGTCTTGTCCATAAAATCCGTTTTTGCACTCTGAAATGAAACAAGAAAAAGTCTGCTACTGCAAGCACTGAGATATATTAGCCCAACTGAACAATAAACTATGTTAAACCTACTGATATATTTGGCATTCCTAAAGATTTTTGTCTTTGTTTTCAAATACCCGGGAAATATTTATGAATATATCACATTTACCTGCACAGTGCGGGGGTTTCAAGTTACCGCGACATCCCAGTGGACAGATTCCATTTGTTTTATTGCAGAATGTGTCATTTTTACATAAACCACAAACTCCTGTACAATCTACTCCATAATTCCCATCTTTGCATTCTACAACACATTCAAATATACAATAATGTTCTTCCATGAATATAATGTGCAGAAAGTGGACATTGTAAAACATTATACACTTAAAGCCGCTTAAACCGAAACTGGTAAGATCATCTTTCACAATAAAACTACGTCATTACATAAAAAATATAGAAAAATAAATTATAAGATGATTTAATAGTTTATAACAGGAAAAACCCCTACATAAACAAACACATGGGCGCAGACATTTTGGACACCCAAGGTTGTGCGGAGGAGAAAATGCTACCTGGCGCGTGATTGGTCAATAAGAGAAAAGACTTGTTATGTATTTGACAAGTGAAATAAAGTTGATAAAAATCTCATATCAAGACTTGGGTTTCTTTGAGATATATAGGAGTTACAGGTAAAAATTTGAAGGGAGGGGTGCCCTTTGGTTAGATATTTTCATTTGGTGTCAAACGCACCTTGTTGTAAACAAATGGAAATTGAAAGTAAAAGTGCCGCGTGACGGTATATTTTTTCTGGCATGTTTTGTTTTCCAATATCTCGAACTTTCACGACAAAAAGGCCATTTGCCCGAAATTCAATATATGTATGAGTGACAGGGGCTGAAGTTTGTAAGGAAGTCTATGGGAAAACATTTAGTGGTGTTTGTCCAACAACAGCATTTACAGGGGAAAATAGATCAAAAACCTTTTTGACAAACATAGGTTCCTGACAGGAAGATAAGAACAGATGATACAAACAAATTTTATCTTTGGAGGAGACTTAATATCATGTCACAACTTTAGAAAAGTGGATAATTCTTAGATATTTTTCTCCTAAGAACTGGAAAATGAAATAGACTTGGAAAATATTAGTAATATTTCAATAAAAAACACATATAGACAAATCATACTTAGAAAAGGTTTACAGGTGAAAACAAATTTCATACTATGTTATCTTGATGTTAAAAGTGTAATATAAACTTTAGAAAAATATACCAAGCCGGGTAAATTTTATGAGGAAAAACAACATGACTAATAATCAGCAATATCAAATAGGCTGATTTTTACCATTTTGCTTTTCCTAATAAAATTCACCGGGCTTGGTATATCTTTCTCAAGTTTATATTAAAATTTTGTCACCAAGGTTACATAATTATTCTGAAATTTGTTTTCATCTGTAAACCTTTACTGAGTGTGTTTTGTTCATATCTCTTATTATATTGAAATATTAGTAATATTTCCAAAGTCTATTTTGTTTTCCAGTTCTTAGGAGAAAAAAATTCTAAGAATTATCAACTTCTCTAAACTTGTGATATAATATTAAGTCTTCTCCAAAGATAAAACTTGCTTGTATCATTTGTCCTTAAGATATCACAAAGTGGATTATATCTAATTTGTTGAACAAATCCGAGTATTTATTTTTCTTTTTCATTAGTAGAAGCCTTAGTCATAATATATATTTAAAAAATAAGAAATTATTTGAACAAGATCCACAGTAATTTTTTTATATATTGATATGCACATTTAAAAGAATAAAGAAAAATCAGATTTTTTAAAGGAAGTATAGTAAATAATGCTTAAATATTGTCCGTGTACAGGTATATAATGAGATATAAGTGACAAATTTAATTTTTCAAAGGTGATTTCACGCCATTGCAAATAGCGATATCGTCATAGGATTATTTTTTGTTTGACCTAACAAAAATTATCAATTTTGTTTTTTAACTTTTGAATTTTGGTATCCTTTAAAAGAAAAAGACTTTAAGGAATTAGATTAGAAAAAAATATTACACAATTTATTGACAATTATTTTTCAAGAAGAAAACGAATATATATTTTTTGCGATTAGAATCGAAAGAAGCAAATGTGATAAATGAGTGCTTGTTAAAATTGCTCATGACGTCTCATGTTTGGAGCAATAAATATCCACCAATATTATAAAAGGGTATACTTGGGATAAGACGTAAACATAGGTAGTGATTATTCCTTCGCTATGCGCTCGGCACTAGAATTGAAAGTCATGGGTCTTTGTGATACGACCTTAAAAACATAGGTCCCGTTTCACGGTATGCGTTGGCACGATAAAAAAAACCCTCGATTCTCAATAGCCCTGAGTGCCAAGAATAGGTCTAATTTTGGAACCCCTTCACAGTCGGTGACGTCTCAATATGAGTGAAAAATTATCGAGAGGGACATTAAACAATTCACAATCGATCAATCAATCTATGACATTGTACTGTGGTGAGTTTCTTTTTTTCTCTGACATAAAAAGAATATTTTTTCTTTCAAATCAATGAAACTGTCTGACACCAATTTAGTTTGGTTGTTTATAGAATCTTACCTGAACATTGAGGTGTTTCTATAACTGTATCACTACATCCATAAATACAGGAACCACGAAAGACATCACACTGTCCATAAAGACATTTTAAATTGCAGGGGAAACACTTTTCTCCGTAATGTTGAGATGGGCAACCTGCAAACAATATTTTAAGTTATGTTCGAATATATAAATCAAATCTTAGAAAATACACTTGCGAGTTTTCCCCGAAATATCTAATACATTCAACAGCTTTCATTATAATTTTCTTCATCTTAATATATAAATCATACACGTAACACTTACCCATTACCTTTACTTCGCAAATTTCAATGGTTGCAGATGAAGGGTCATAACCCGCACATGTTGTACTGATAGAGCTTTTCCTCGAATTATACAAAGCTATCCCCTGAATTTCTTTATTTATAGTAACATTCATCACTTGTTTAATACATGTAGAGATATTGTGAGTAAACACTTCATGCTGAGATGGATTTGAAGGAGGAATATACGATGATTCATTGAAAACAAAGACAGAAAATCCAACGTGTCGATTAATAGCTGAAATGAATGCAAGAACATATAATAAAATTTGATATTCATTTCTTATTGTTCAATGAATATAACATTATTCGTTTCTTGATTTTGAGAATTTAAAATTGACTACTGTATTTTGGTGTTTGACAATGGCACAAGTCCGTCACAGGTGAAGATCATATAACAAATTTGTAGTTATTTTTTTTAATCATGATAACTAATTTGTTGAATATAACAGGTCCAATGGTAAAAATAAATTTTGAATATTTGTCAATAACATACGGCCAGTCAGCAGAAAGATATTTTAACGAGTGGGGGTTTGAGTGGGAGAGTAATCATACATGGTTGTAACATTTAAAAAAGGGGGTCCGTTGCCTAGGGGTCTAGGTGTTAAAGCTGGGCTATCAAGATCAAATATTGAATATGCATTTACCGCTTATTTTTTGCCACTGAATATTAAAATGTAGAAGATTTTCTTAATTGTATAGCAATGATACCCAAGAACATATCTTACATTCACTCTATCTGGAATTTAGGTCCTCGGATTAAACATTGTTGACCATATATTAAAAGGGTAGCCCCCCCCTCTACGATTTATATTATACGAGAAACATTATATATTATATGTAACTAGAGGAAACAAGGGGGCGCTTGTGTCGTTGGCTCTCGGCTTCATTTACGATAGAACTTAATTAAGAGTAATCTGCTACATATGAGATACTAGCACATAAATCATGCCAAAAAAAAAGAATCTATGGATATAACATGTAAGACTGCAATGGAATATGACAATAAAATATAGATATAAATCCCAAACCCCTCAAAGCAAAACTTGGTACTAGTTATACTCATTATCTTTCAATTTATTAATTATATCGTGATTTCAACAATCCTTTAAAACAGACTTCCGTCTGTCGTTCACGCAATTGCCAGACTATACCATCCGTTTTGAAATACCGATCCCGAAATATTTTCCTAACTTCTTGTTGTTACTGTATTTCATACAATGTAAAAGTACAATTCATAAGCTCATAAGCATATATAATGCCAATTTTGAAAGCCCACCTCCAAAATTAGAAGACTTAAATCAAATTTCAACTTCAGCGTTATATTTTCATAAGTTGAGCAAAGGTCAAAGTCAACTGGATTGTAACACTGTTACTTGTTTCCCTTTCTGATAAACAATTCACATTTTAAAAGTATAGACTTATATCTGAAATATAAAAAAGTAGTATATCGGCATCGACAGCTATTTCAAGGTAGGTCAACGATCAATTTCAGAAATAACTAGGTCGGAAAACATGGTAAAATACAAAAGCAACAGTGCCAAACTATATACGGACAGAAAATTCAAATATGTACCTCTTAAAGTTCTTGATATATAAGGTGTGACAGACGGACAGACAGAAAGACAAACGGAGAGACAGAGGCCGGGAAAAGTGAGAACTTAGTACCATCTGCTCTACAGACGAGACACAAACCAGGGTGTCTCTTTCAAATTGTAAATTTCAAGGATCCTGTTCAAGAGGCTATGGTGTTTACTAATAATTATTTCAAAACGTAACACCAAAACACCTCTTAAGTACCAAAATGCTACATTAAATCTCAGCCCCTTGTATCTATCTAGAAAGATAAATGCTTTAAAAAACACTAATCCAAAGATGCTAAATAGATACGCTGAAATGAAATCAAATGTAACCAAATGAAATTCCAAAATCATCATATCTAATGCATACTCTGTACTGATTGGTGACCATTAGAGAGGAAAAGAAAAATTAATCAGTTTTAGCTTTTAAAATATTTATGTGTTCTAAACAATCATTATACATGTAAAATTCATTGCTTCTCATTCGGATTTAAGTTTAAGTTGATGACATGAAATATTATGTTTAACTCATGACTTTGACCATGTCCTTTTAAAGTTTCAGTTTCTCTCTTCCTCCTTTTCTTTTTCTCTCAGATACAAATACTAAAAAACATGAAATTTTAAGGAAATTTTAAGTTGGCTTACTTGAACTTCTGAAATAAATTTCCAAATAAGCAACGTTAGATTTGCGTTTCAATTGAAATTTCCACCACGCCTCCTTTACAGAAGGATTAGACCATGTAAAACTGCATGTACTTTCACCGTTATACTTTTCGAGGTAACCATCTACGGCATTTTCTGCTGGTCTCCTATAACCATCGTAAATTGGATTCATAGACGCTTGTCCTTTATACTGTGGTAGTGAGCTAAGATTATCTACAATCAAGGAAAATACCATTTGATAAAAATTAAAAAAGTATGCAAAAATACTAAAACAAACCTTATCAGTAATTATAATCATCGTGAAAATTTGCAATTGTTTTAATCGACAATTTAAATATTACCCCAGCCTTTAGATAAATGTACAACATTCCAAAATAAAATAAAGTTTGTCAACATCAGGCATCCCATCATGGTGTAAAAGACTTTAATTTAGTATGCTTGTAAAAAAGAATGAAAAAAGAAGGAAGCAGAATAACGAATAGATTTGCATTGCTTGACAGTGAATATATATGTTGTGTTTATTTTCCTGTAATTATTATTCTTAATAGATTTTTAGCGGAAAAATAGTCTTTTTAAGTGTAAATAAAAAGAAATACTTCCGGATTCATCAATAAACCTGACCGGCATTGTGCAAAAATTATGCTTTACTGCTTATATTATGCAGTCAACTTTTGCTAAAGTCCTAAGATACACATTTATAATTAAGAAGTTTCCTTATTTTATAATTTGTATTGTTTTCACACAATGTATACAGTGAGAAAAATATACTCACCTTTTGTTGTGGCTCGTCAATTCGTGTGCATAGTCCATTCACATAAATTGAGTTCATTTTGAAGATGTGAAAAAACCACGAAAGTTTCAATTACGCGAATTAGTTAAACTTAATACACGAAAATTATATATTATGTTTGTATATAAATTTAGCAGGATTAAAATCTTATAAATTACAAAAACATATATATGTAACAAAAAGTTATCTCCATATGATTCATTTATCTTAAATTTAAAAATGTTGCTTTTGATTCTTGGACAAAACATATTTATTACCAACACTTTATAAAACAAAAGATCCAGGGGCCAGGTCGGGAGGTAAAAGTTAAAGTCATATTAGTATTGAAAAGTTTTACTATAAAAGGGGGTTCAGGGGAGGAGATGCGGGGGATTTGAACTATACTTCCAACAGATGCTTTTACATTAATATGATTCAAAATGCTTTTCTGTTTATAAGATAAACATTTTTATTGATAAAGCCTTTATATAACATTTCTATTTCCTATAACTTTGATCCACTTTAATGGATCTTTTTTTCTCCTGGTCAGTCATTATTTGAACAAATTGAAATCTACATTACCCTTCATGATGATTTCATATTGATCATCAATCATGGCTTTTTTTTTTCTATTAAAGAATTTCAACAATATTATCCATAATTATTCTTACGTGAAACATTCATCAAGATTTGAATAAACTTACATTTACACTTCCAGAGGACGAGGACGCCTTTACATGAGTTTCATCCTTCCTGGCCCTTTGGTTTTTGAGAAGATTTTTTTTTAAAGACGCCATTTTTTTCACTTATTATCTTCCTGTGAAAGAGGGTGTGATCCTTCATTTGAATTAACATGAATTCCCTTTCTTCAAGGAAGATGAAAATGTTAAAAGTTTACGACGACGACGACGAGGCAGACGCCGATGACAACAACGACAGGAAAGGACACATTTTGATCGGAAAAGAACATTTGAACAGGTGAGTTTAAAATGTTGTAGGGTGTATATATATACTTTTTTATCCTGGTCCACCTCTCAGTCTTTTTTTTTTCACTGTTATTCCTCTTATCACATAAAAAGTAATCAGATCAACAAATCCATGAAAAACATTGGTGTCCTAAAGATTGGTCAGTTGTAAATTTATTTTGATAAAACATTCTGATCGTACACACCAGGGCTATGCAGTTGATATTTAACTATATTTTCCAAATGAAAACAATAAATACGTAAACTGTAACTTTAGAATCTTTAAAAGAGATACGTGATAATGCTAAAAGTGTAATATAAACTTTAGAAAAATATACCAAGCCAGGTGAATTTCATGAGTAAATAAAAAATGACAAAAAATCAGCAATAAAACATAGACTGATTTTTACCATTTTGCTTTTCTTAAAAAAATTCACCTGGCTTGGTATATTTTTCTAAAGTTTAAGTTACACTTTAAGCACCAAGGTTACATATTCTGAAATTTGTTTTCACCTGTAAACCTTTACTGAGTGCGTTTTGTCCATATTTGTAATTATATTGAAATATTAATTATATTTTCCAAGTCTATTTCATTTGCATGTTCTTAGGAGAAAAAATTCTAAGAATTATCCACTTTTCTAAACTTGTGGCATGATATTAAGTTTCTTCCAAAGAAAACAATTGTTTGTATCATCTGTCCTTAATTCTGCAAAAATAGGCAACAATAGAAAAAGGATAAACAGAAAAAAACCTTTCAAACAAAACAATCCAGTCCATCCAGTCATACATCCGACTTCACATATACCGGAAAATTTAGAACACGGTTTGTCATCTTTACAGTGACCACAGTCAAAGGCACAATTTGGTCCGCATTCTGAAAGCCAAATTACACATGAATACAAAGCAGAAAAGAATAGTCAGTTTAGAAGAAACAAACAATAGGAAGAAAAAAAAGCCACTGACAATTCAATGAAACTGAATGAGATCTCTTCTCTACTTTACTCGACAAAACATAACGAAATTATTATTGATAAATAAAACATTATTCCGACAGTAAAGTTGTACGTCATGAAATATAGGTCCCGATTCCTGCTGAATTACCCTCGTATATGCAAATGCGTTGTAGTGCTAATTTAAATTATTTTCTATGAGTATAACATGAAATATATACACGTAACCAGTAAATTGTTCAAACAATCATTCAATTAAATCTCAAATCTGATAATGTTGCTCATTTATATTTACTTTCAGATCAATCAATATGTAATATATACATGTATGATGTGATTGTGTATATAATATAATATAATGATATTATACAGAAAAAATGAGAGAATATTAACTTCAAATCTGTGTCCAAGTCAGGCTTGGGGTCAATTACTTTGAAATGTAATTAATTACTTTCAAATACATTGATAATTTTGTCAATTACTTGCAATTACAATTACATTGATTTTTTCAAATGTAATTAATTACTTTCAATTACTTTGGCAAATGTAATTAAATACATTTCAATTACTTCAGTTTTATTTAAAAAAAAAAAAAGAAAGATTTTTTTTCAATAAGATTTTTTCTATAGTGAATTTTAATTGATGTTTTTGTTCTTGGATATGACAGGGGTTCACACCTGGACTAATTTAGACCTTTACATGTACCTGTAATGACTTGGGCAGTGTGACACACTGTATAAACAAATTAAATTAAACACTATGAGACATTTAATTATTGTACAAACACAAGCCCATGCTACACCAACATGGTTTATGACAAGAAGTTTGTTACTTTATTGAATCCATATTTTTGAATAAAATAAATTAATATTTCTCACAAATCTATTCAGTATTTTCTATATTAAAATGTATAGAATACATGCACATGTAAATCTTAAAAGGGGATGTAGTTAGTTTACAATTACTGTAAAAACAAATTAACTATCTAAACCATCTATTGTTACTTTTAAGAGGGAATAGGTAGAATTGAGATTTTCAAAAAGTGGGAATAGGTAGTATATATCCATCAGTGTAAAAACTGTGTATCAGTATATAAACTTTTTTATAAACTTTTATTTTGAAAAAAGTAATTGAAATGTAATTGAAAAGTAATTGAAAATACATGACCTTTTTTGAAATATATTTAAATACATTCAATTACTTGTAATTGAAAGCTCACTCAAATCCAATTACTTCCAATTACTTTGAAAAATGTAATTAATTACACTCAATTACAATTACTTTGTTCAATTACCCCATCCCTGGTCCAAGTACCTTTAAAGTTTAATTTCAAAATACCTGTGCAGTTTTGCAGAAGCATTAAATATATTGTATAAAGGTTAATGAAGACAAAAGACATGCCACAAGTTCAATCATGAAGTTTGAGTGAAAGAACGGAGAGGGTTCAAATAATGGTTATTCTGGCATCCATTGATACTTGCATTATATGTAATATGTGGAAGAGATGGTCCTTAATTGTGCAATCTGTTTAGACAGCGATAAAAAGTTAGAGTTAGAAGTATAGTTGAATAGTTTAGGAATATTCTAATAAAAGTCTTCTATTAGAGTTTTATTGCTATACTTTTTACGTACTAGATATGATATAAGGAAAACACTTAAGTTCTATCCACAATGCAAAAACGTCGCAACCGAGACTGAGAAGTCGGGCTGTGATGAACTCCATGCTCATATGGGAAATAATATCCTCTCCACTCTTCCTGGTGTTGAGATTTGTTCATTTATGACAAATGGACTATTCTTTCTTTAAAGATACATTGTAAAGTAATGCAGTTAAAAAGACTTGGAAACATCAACTACCTTCTGGTTAAATGACGCTACAGAATGTACCTCTTGATCACTTGGATCACGCGATTTGCGCTCAAGTAGAATTGTGCATTCAAATCAAATGATGTTTTTCTGTGATGAAAGTTATTCAATTAGTACGCAAACAGATCGAAAAGCTTCGATATTAATTTATCATGGGGAATGGTTGTGTATAAAATTAAAGTTTTTAATCTTTTGACTCTTGTAAAATCTTGTGATTTCAAATTGTCCAAAAGTTCCTTGGAATTTTTAAGTATCAACGTCTGATTCACTTCTTGAATATATTGTTGCACAGTACTCTTGAAGTTTCTCCTTCACTACTGTTAATATCTTAATGAGGAGAATCAAGCGCCTTTCAGAAGTGCTGTGCTTAATAGAGGAAAGAGACGTTTGTGATGTTTTATTAAATTTGTTCAAAAATAAAATACATGTTTCCTAGAGTATTGAAAAGAAATACGCACGCTAACTCTCGATTCCTGCCTACATTTTGGAACCATTTTAATCAAAATGAATAGCAATTTGGCCATAAAATCTTTCTTTAATACAAAGAACAGTTCAATGGTAATTGATGAATTGTCTTAATACCAGCGCTAAATAGTAAATTACCCATAATTACAGCTCTTGAAAAAAAAGGGGGGGGGGGGTAGATGATATTTTCCATTGAAGTCGGAGTTTCAGGCATAACCATATTTTGAAATAGTCTTGGATATGATTAAATGTTCCTTATATCTTTATTTTTGTCTAAGACAAATAAATAAAACATGAATATATCAATAAGATTTAATGTTTTAGTTGTAAATCGCTTTGAAATTAGTGGAAAATAAACATTTTTATCGTTTTATGTCAATAAATATATGTCCCCCCGTGTCACACAAAAAGCTTTGGTATGAATTTGTGAAATAATATTCCATATTACCTGTAAAAAGGATTTTTTTGTGACACGGGGTTGGGGGGGGGGGGGGGGGGGGGGGGGGGGGGTATGTTTTAAAAATATTTTCCGTTGATTTCTATAATGAAAAAAGAAACAAGTTTTACCAACATTTTAGAGTTATCTCCCTTTGTTCTCCCAAATAAGTAATGTTTTATAAAAATCCATATAATTATCTTTAAAAAATATTAAAAATTCATCAAATATGTTAACTTTTATAGAATTATAAATTGACTTGGAGGTAGGCGGGAGAACAATACTATCGTTCTCAGTTCTTTATACAGTTCCTACTTTGTATTTAACAGCGTGGTGACAAGGTTTCGACTGTGTTAAACAGATTTTAAGACCGTTGGTTTGTAATGGATTCCATAAAGAAAATAACACTGAATATAGATATTGACTTTTGATAAAATCTATAGGAGTGACTATAAAGACTTGATCTGGTATTACTTGTCACCAGTTAAATTTACTAAAATTCGATCAGTTCCTCAAAGTAATCACGATAAGGCCGGATTCAAGTCAATAGCCCTTTTTATTAAATAATATTGGGGTACAATTCTGATTAATAGTTTATTTTTAACTCAGGAACACCAATAATGTTTTACCTTTACACCTCAGTCCATCCCAATTATCCTTACAGCCGTCGGGACATTCACCTGTGGTCATGTTGCAGAATGTTGCATGCTTCACATGTTCTTCCATAAAACCCTTCTTTACATACTACATAAAAGTAAAATACAATTTACATATCCTATACGAATTTCTAAAAGATATTCATTATTATTGTTGTAAAATGAGTTTTGAATCTCATTGCATATCAAACAAAATATGAATTAGCTTTTCAAACGAATGTTTTAAGGACAACAGCTACATGTAATTTAAGCTTTTGGGGGGAAATATTCACCGGCATTTTTATCCTGTGTTTAAGATTGAAGCGTCACATTGTAGTATAAAAAAGAAGGAAAAATTAAATTAATATTACATTGTGATAAAATCAGAAAAGCAAATATAGCGTACAGTATATAGGGAATTTAAACTGCCTCGCTAGTGAGCTAGTTTTTCTAGTGATGCGGTAGTCTCCCTCTAATTCAGGCAAATAAAGTAAGAGCATGTTTAACCCAAGGGTGGGTGATAGCGCTTTACAATACAAAATTGTTTGCAGCGTAGTAACTCTGGTGTTTGGGGACCAGCTTCAGGAAGTCTTAGAGCTAAAACTTTGTGTCCATTTACAGACTTGGTGTCTGTGGATGACAGGGTTTGCCGTAACGGGAGAGGTTCCGTACTTCTTCAGGTAGCTAAATGGGTAGGACTTGAAGTAAATGTTTGGACTTAGAGTCCGTTAACGGTTGCCAGTACAGTAGGGGTCCAGACACCCAGGGAGAAATCACGCTACGCTTCGAATTCAAGCTTCCCTGAATTCTGTTATTAAAGTTATTCATTTAGTTTGCGTAAATTTTATAAGCCCTTGCACATATTATCTGGTGTTTACTATATTTTTGTAAGCTTTGAATTCTTATTTTTTGATATCGTCTGTACTATAACACGTTGCCATGTCGACAAACTGAACATCCTACGACGTTTGTGATTTTGATATGTTATTTATATAGTTTCTACTGTGTATTCTACCGCGCGGTGACAAGGTTTCGATTGTGCTTTAGAGATTTTAACGCCGTGAAATTGTAATGAATTTCATAAAAAAAATTACACTGAATGTTATTATTCACTTTTCTGAAATCTTGGTCTGTTTTACTTGTCAACAGTTGACATGGTTAGCTTATATATGTTCAGATTCCCAGAGTCACGAAAAGGCCGTAATCAATTCAATAACAGTTGTTATGAATAATATCAGGAGTACAAGTTTTATATATGCTCAGATCCCCAGAGTCACGAAAAGGCCGTAATCAATTCAATAACAGTTGTTATAAATAATATTAGGAGTACAAGTTTTATTAATAATTTGTATTAAACTCATTAACACCAAAAATATGATACCTTTACACATCTGTCCATTCCAATTATCCTTACAGCCGTCTGGACATACACCTGTCGTTATGTTGCAGAATGTATTATTACAGTGCCCTCATGCTTCACAATTTTGTCCGTAAAATCCATCTCTTCACACTACATGAAAGTGCAAATTGTACGGTATGTAGCTAATAGCTGTGTTTAAATATTTGATTAGATATTTACCATACTAAAAAAAAACTTTGAATATCATTATATATAAATTATTAGTGTTACATGTATCACAGGATGATGAACACGCTAGTCACTCACCTGAATGTTCACACGGCATGCAAGGCGATAACAAAATGTAATTGAGTGGGTTTTTTTGTGTGTTATTTTTTTTATTTTTTAATTGCATTTTCTTGTTTCCTACACTAAAAATTAAAGATTAAGATATAAGGAATGAATGAGATAGTAACCAAGTTATAACTGGTATATCTTAGGATGGGCAGTTTACCCTTTTTTGATAAACAGCTTCGCGCGCGGGTATGTTAAGAAAGCACATATGTCTTTTCTCGGGGAATTGAGACTTTTTAAAGAAAATTAAGTTTGATAAATTACGAAAACTGCTGAAAAACGTAAATTGTTATTATTTATTGCATACAGATGAAAGATTGCCTAACGAAAAGACGTACACCGCCTCCACGCATCACGTGACTTCTATTAATAGCGAAATTTGCCTTAATAAAAAAGGTTAGAGGACAACAATACCACGTAGTTCAATCATTTCTTTGAGTAAATAATATAGTTAAAATCATCTATTTTACCTACGAAGTGCTGCTAGAATCCCACTGTCCTGTTAGTAAAATAACTTTTTCCACACATTTGCTCGAAACCTTACCCCTTTGTTTGAACCGAGATTTTTCGTAAAAACCATGCTAAACTTGGGATTCTAGCAGCACTTACCAAGTTTGTCAGAAGGCAAACATTACAAGAAGGATATGGAAATAACGTACAGTATTCAATCTCAACGTCCATTAAACAAATATACAAAATAAGAGCAGAGCAAACACGGACCTCCGAAACATCAGAGGTGGGATCAGGTGCCATGGAGGAGTGAGCATCCCCTGCCGACCGGTCACACCCGCCGTGTGCTCGTTGTCATAATCAGGAAATAACGGAAAAAATCCGTGGTCAATTCAGTGTATAAATAATGGACTAACAATTGGTATGAAAAACGTCAGTCAGCATTTCATTCAATGATAAATTGTATTTGCTGACAAGGTCATTGTATCGACCATAGAATTTACGAAATGATGACTTTAAACGAGACTGTTGATATTCTTGTTTCATCAACTTGCTTGTCAATAATTTACCTCGTTTAAGAAATTGTTCATACGTAGAGCATGCTCTTGCGTATCGAATCAACTGAGATATAAATACTCCGTATGCAGGTGATGAAGGTATATTGCTGCATAAGTAAGGGAAGTTGACGATAGAAAAGTTAAAGTCATCACGTTTATCATATAGCTTGGTTGTTAGATTACCATTAGTGTCTTTTTCAAGTAAAATATCCAAGTATGAAGCAGAAGTGTCGGACTCTGTGGTATCTTTTATCTCAAGCTCACCAGGATATATCGTGTCGACGTAGGAATGGAAATTATCATTATTAATTGACAATACGTCGTCGATATATCTAAATGTCGAGTTGAAGGCCACAGCAAGTGTTTTCTTCTTTTCACGCAAAAGATTTTGCATAAATTCTGCTTCATATGAATATAAAAATAAGTCTGCTAATAACGGAGCGCAATTTGTACCCATGGGAATTCCAATAGATTGTTGGAATACCTGGTCTCCAAAAACCACATAGATATTGTCAATCAGAAACTCAAGCATCTTCTTGATGTCAACTTCAGAGTTCTTATGTGTGCAATCAGAATCTGTTTTAACAAAATAATTTTTCAAATGACCAATGACGAGGTAAGTAAACTTACGAGTTTTATTTTTGTTGAATAGCAGCTGTCAATGATATCAAAAAGCCTGGATTTTAATTTGTCGTGGGGAATTGTTGTGTATAAAGTTGAAAAGTCGTAAGTTTTTATGCTGTTGATTTTTGTAAAGTCTTGTGATTTCAAATTGTCCAAAAGTTCTTTTGAAGAATTCTTTTGAAGAAATGAAGAAATCTTATGTTTTGAAATATCAAGCTTATTGTTGTTCTGTTGCATTTTTTTGTCACGAATTACAGAGGAAAGGCCGACCGGGATACATTTATAGATGACTATCTTCGAAAGAGAATATAATCGATAAAAATAAGCATGCCTGTTTAATTTACTGAACTCCATAAGAATTTCACATAAAAAATCCGTTATTTCTTTTTAAACTCCATTTTACGTATCTTTGTACATGCCGTCTTAACCAAATCACTTTACACGACATGATCAATTTTCAAGTTACTTGATTACACAAATGACGTCATCGGTGACAGGTTTTAATCAAAATGACAGATAGAGCATAACAAAATTAAAATAAAATATTTTTGTTAATCTTTAAACGTCTCTAATCATTTTCTAAAGTTAAATTACATCTCTAAATACCAATATAACGAAAACTTATGTCGTAAAATTGACGTCATCTCGACTACTATGACGTCATAATGTAGAACTGATTTAGTTAATGATTTGCGTATTTATTCAATATATTAATGGTTACTCTATACAATTTTTAGTAGGTGATGTCTTTGTTAAACTTAAAAAATACGGGAAATTTTTTTGAAAATTGTTTTATTACAGTAAAAACACTGTGTATCTTGACACCTCCCATTCTCGTCCATTTCAGCGTTTTTATTTTCGTATCATTTAAAATTTCACTATACTTTTGCACATGAAATAAAAAAAGCCGTGGGGTTTATCATTCTATAACCAATAAAATTGATGTTGAAAATATTACGTGATGAAAATAACAAAACAATCTAAACTTATTAATGGATTTCCTACAGAAATCGTTGTTTAAGTGAAGAAGAATAGATGTCTGGGAACAAATTTTAAATAAACGTGTATATAGCAGAGAAAATTAAATTTTCCAACGTTGATTAGCATTTACTTTGATTTAAGGTAATTTCGTCATCTAATATTTCAAAAGCAATCTGACGTAAAACATGTACTATGCATTTACGTGCCTAGCAACTAAAAAGATAAGAAAATTCGAGAAAACAAATGAAAAAAATGTTCATATCTTGTTTAATATGGAAATACGGGTCATAGAAAGCAATATATTGTCATTATAAAACGGATTTCTAATAAACACAGGTGTTAACAATCTAAAGTAACGCCATGATGCGTTCATCAAAACTATTTGTCTCCAGAGAGTTCTTCATTGATGTAGACATGCATTTCTTGGTAATGGAAACTGTCTGATTGGGGAGTTATCTTTTGATAGGGTTGATCGACGATCGTTTCAGCTGCATGTATTTGATCGTAAATCTTTCCAGGCATAATTTCTGCTGTGACCTTTCCTACATCCTGGTTTCTCCGTTTAATTTTCTTGTATACAAGCTTTACCACTGCATATATAAGGGTTACAACAGCAAGTGTTGAAACAATGTATATAATTCCAGTTGAAGTATTTGAAATACTACCATCTGTAACAAGAAATGTGCATTATTCCATCATTATAAGATATAATGCATTTACAGAGAAATATGCAAAGTGAACAAGGAGGTGAAATTGAATTGTCAAAAGATTAGGAAATAAAAACTATAATTTCCTTTACCTTGACACTGAGAACCATTCAATAAATCCTGAGACCCTTCTGGACATATTCCTGTTATGTTATGACAGAAAGTCCCCGTGCTACAGTTACCACAGCTGAATTCACAGGCTTCACCGAAAAATCCGTTTTTGCACACTATTAAATACAGCAATGAACATGAATACTGTTTGTAAGTTTGAATTTGACAGTTTTGATTGCAGGACATAAATGACTTACATTTACATGTTTTAGATACATTTTTATATTCAATATTTTGTGTTATTTAGACAGTTTGTTATTAACAAAACTGCATAATAAATTTATAACAATTTGTGTTCGTTTTATATAACGGCTTCAATATGAACTTTATTGTATTTGTGTTTGACGAGATAAAAAAACGAATAAACCTACATGTGTCTTCTAATTAGCATTTTTATTTAATAAGCAATATATAAGAGTGCCTATAACATACAACTTACATGTATTTTCATAAATGGTGCCATATTTATTTATTAGTAAATATATGAGCTGTGATTACCTAAACACTTTGAGTTATTCCAATCACCCCGACATCCCTCTGGACAGTCTCCACTCGTCTTGTTACAAAACGTACCGATTTTACAAAATCCACATTTCTTTGTACAGTCTGTTCCATAAAATCCATTTTTGCATTCTTCAAAATAAATTTGATTTTTTTAGAGAAACAAATACTTAAGACGTACTTTTTCCCACGGGGTCATAATTCCGAGGAATCTCAATTTCTGTTTAAGGACAGATGATACAAACAAAAAATGGATACCTGGATTGGTATAAATTTATTGCCCTAAGAACTTTATTCGGTAATAACCAATATTTGCCCCCCAAGTCAAACTTTGATGGAGATATATTTAATTAAGTTCTTAAACAGCGGAGTATATGCTGACTTCAAAGCACTGAATATTTTCATAAGTAATGACACCATATGTACGTAATGACGTCACAAACATGACGTAAATTTCAGTTTTTTTATGAAATTACAGAAAAATGTACATATTTCGTCGATATTTTGAGTAAAAGTCACCGAGCGCATATGTGTTCAGGATCAGTATTTTGATATAATGTGTAGAATGATAATATCAATGAAATATGTCAATATTGTTCCTGAACAAACCTGCGCTCTATAAATTTTAAAGCTATAATTGTTGAAATTTTGTCCATTTTGTCCTCTTTCCGAAAAAGGATGTAAAGTCGGACTAGTTTGTGACGTCATAAAAACAAAAAATTGTGAATACACTGCTTTGACACTATGATATTTTCTGTTAATTTATATTTCTCATACAATTTATTGAATTCAGCACATTTCAGAAAGCTTTCAAAATTTGACTTTTGTGGGGGCAAATATATGCAATATACCGCATATAGTTCTTTCATTGCAAATGATGCAAATAATAAATTTCTAGAATATAAAGAAATTGTAAACCTTCTGTGATGTTCAAAAGTCTGACCTTCCGAAACCATACTTATAAATCTATACAAATATTTTTTACATTAAACTCCATTTTTTTGTGAAAATTTGAATTAAAAAAAAAACTACGCTGTGAAAGTTATTTATTTTATTCATTTAATCATGATGCAAGTTGTTATTTTTCAAATTCTTTGACAAAAGTTTGTTTGTATCATCTGTCCTTAATCCGCAGGTAGAAAAATTCGCGAATTTTCTAGATTGTCACTATATGCCTTACATTTATATTTACTAGGCTTGGACAAATTTCCACGGAAAATTTTTGACCGCATACATAGCGTAAATTAATGCCATGCGGAAAAAAATTACCTTTACGGTAATTTAAAGCTGTTTGTGACATTCAATGAATGAAATATAAAGATATATTTGAGCGAATACTCACTAGTTACATGTAAAACCAGGCTCTGCATTTGAATATACACATACAGAAATAAATTCAACCATATGGAATGCTTACACAAAAAGTATGCAAATAATTTTACTGCAAGGTTAATTTCGGAAAGAACAAACACAAATAATATGGGAGAAGGCGGTATATTTGCACAAGCATTAAATCCCTCATATGACAAGCCTAAGCAAAGAACGTGTTTGAAGGATTTTATTCGGTAATGACGAATATTTGCCGCCAAAACAAAACTTTTGACGCAGCAATATATTATTTTGCTATAAACAGGGGGGTATCTGCTGTAGACTTCAAATCACTGACTATTTTAAATAGACATGAAAACAAATGTTTCATATGACGTCAGAAAAATGACGTAAATTTAAAAGTTACACGATTTCTACAGAAAACGATGTATTCACGTTGAAATTTTGAGTGAAAGTCAACGAGCGCGGGTCTGCTACTTTTTAATTTTTTGATATTATTCTTAGCATGATAATAGTGATGTAATATGTAAATACTGTTCTGGAGCAGGTCTGTGTTCTATACATTTTATAATAAAAGTTAAGGAAAATTTGCTCATTTTTTTTCTTTATTTGAAAAAATATAACAAAATCCGAATAGTTTGTGACGCCATCAACAATATATAAGAATTCAATATTTGTTGTAAATACAGCAAATAGTGATCAATATAAAATTATCTATTTTAAAAAATCTGAACTTTTAAGATTGCATCAACGAGGATCGTCGGGAATTAGCCTCAATGAAAACAAAGCAATTTATAACAATAAGCCTTGCATACAAAGAACTATATTGTTATAAACCTTTTTCGGCTGGAAACATATCATATTGTTTAAAGGAATATTAATAGTTCTTTGATTGTCTCCGAGTTTGAAAACGGAGTGATAGAAACTCGATTCTAGAAGTAAAATTAGAAAGATATAATTCACCAAGAATGACGAGTCCAGCAACTGGTCTCTTTTCAGCGTTTAGTATTGAGAATTATGTAATCGAGCGATTTGATCAATAGAATTATGAGATGGAAAATATTTTTCGATTTTTACTCTTAAACACTCAGATTTTGATTTGTTACTCAAGTAACTGTGTCAGGGTAAATGTCTCTGATACTTGTAGCTTATCAAAAACCCTGGACAAACATTATTAAATAAAATAATGCATTATCTGCAAACTATGCAAAGTAAAGAATGGCGTTGAATTAAATTTAATTGTGGAAAGATTAGAAATATTGACCATAAAAATGATTCCCTTTACCTTCACACTGAGAACCATTCCAATGATCTTCACACCCTTTTGGACATATCCCTGTTACGTTATTACAGAAGGTCCCCGTGCTACATTTACCACAGTTGAATTCACAGGCTTCACCGTAAAATCCGTTTTTGCACTCTGAAATTGAATATTGAATACAGTACTGAAAATGTAAATTTTGTTTGACTTTCACAGTTTTGAGGATAGGGTATAAGGAATAACCTATTGTATATATTTTTCAATTAATTGAAAGTCCTATATTGAAATTTTGTCATTAAATACTCATCCTTAGATATTTATGACATTTTGTTGTTCGCTTTAAAACATACGTTCAACTGTAAACTAATTCTAATTTTACTTGTTAGAATAAAAAAATTCAGACACCTTTATGCTTCTTAGCTTATTAATGAAAGAAAACATGTACACTAGTGCCTAATACATATGGTTGGCAGGGGATGCTTACTCCTTCATGGCACCTGATCCCACCTCTGATGTTTTAGAGGTCCGTGTTTGCTCTGCTTCTATTTTGTATTGCTTAATGGACTTTGATGTTGAATACTGCTCGTTTTCTCCATACCCTTTATGCATTTAAAAAATTGAGAATATATAAACTTTGTTTACCTAGACACTTTGAGTTACTCCAATTTCCCCGACACCCAGCTGGACAACTTTCACCTGTTGTGTTACAGCGCGTACCGATTTTACAGAATCCACATTTCTGTGTACAGTCTGTTCCATGAAATCCGTTTCTGCACTCTACAAAACATATAACATTTTATTAAAAAAAAACACCAAGGAAATTTTTTTTTCTTTTTTTAACAAACTTGATGTTTGTGACATTCAATGAATAAAATAGTAACAAAAAGATGTAATTTTAGTGTAAAGATACAATTGTGAAATACTCTTATGAAAATTTGCTATAGCTAAGTATAGGTTACTATAGTTTAATTATTGCTCACTATAGTTAAAAAGAGTTCACTTTAGATAACTTTAACTATGGTTTAATATAGTTACATGCAACTATAGTTTACTATAGTAAACCATAGTTTAATGTAATTATATATAGTAAGTCAAGGTTTTCATATCAGTAATCCAAAGTATTCTTGCAATGAATTTTAGAGGGATATACATGTATATAATTCTTTTTTTTCAATTCTCACCTTAAATATTGTGCAATTAAAAAGTATTCCTTGTATATTTCATATTTTGCTAATGAATATATCATTTGAAAATAATTTTAAAAGATTTAAGGCTATAAACCTTGAACCAAAATTTAGATCAAAGTTTGATAGTAAATCATAGTGTTAAAGAATTTACTATTGATAACTATAGGACGCCATCTTTAACTACAATAGTAAAGGGTATATACATTTGTACCATAGTTAGGTGTGTTTTCTTTTGTTAAAAGTGTGGGTTTTCTGTACATAACCTATATTTTTTTATAACTCCGCCCATCGAGTCGGGACAAAAGAACTATTTATAAAACGATATCATGCACGGTTTTTATATGAAACAATCATACGGGCTTGTTATACCAAATTTAGGAGAGTAAAAAGGAGCCTGTAAAAAAATAATTCAATTGTAAACTGCAATTCGTAATAAATAACAGTTAAAAACGTCCATTAATATTTTTACTATAGGTAAAAGTGAAGAAAAAAAATCAGAAATCACTTGATTTTTAATACATTTTATAGATAGTGTAATGACCAGGGTGACATCGTTCTTTTGATAACCAACAAAGGAAACACGGTACATACTTGACGTAAAAAAAGTGTACACTACTGTACTTAAATGACCTTTTCGATTGCAAATGTAGACGATCAAAGATCTAATTTTCATTAAATTGAAATATACATAACCCATAAAAACACTTCAATCAACGTACCACTGTACAAGGCAAAGTTTGTATCAGGTTTACAAAAATTTAAGTTAAACTAAGTTCATAATAAATTTAAATTACTAGAATATAATTTTGACGATTGAAATTTACGAGAAATAAAATCATATCAAATTAACATATATCATTGAAATTAAACTCGTTATTTTTCAATTACATAAATCAAACTTTTTAAACGGGCCTAGATATATTAAATTTTTATGTCGCTTGCGTGGCCCAGTGGTAAACGCGCCTGCCCTAGACTCACGAAGTAAGGAGTTGAATCCGACTGTGGGACGTGGAGACCAATTAAGTTTAAACAGAGGTCCCGTGTCGCAGAAGGTATTGACAGGAAGAAAATCCCTAACTGCTCGATGACCCTGATTGCCGAGTATAGGGCAAAATTTGAAGCAAAATTTGAAAAGTATTGTATACAAATTACTTACCCTATATTCGATGGATATGGTCAGAAGGACACGAAGGAGCGTAAAATCATATAAAATCCAAATGCATCTTTGAAACCAAACTCTTAATGTTTCAATCGCATACTAGTCCGACCGATTCCTAAGCTGGCATATATGAATGATTTTTGAAACTATGGTACAAGGCATTTACCCGATATCATACTTTTGATTATGTGTAGATACCCGATGGGTGTGGTCATAATGACAACTCGGGAGCTACGCTCCCTCGTGTCATTATGAATGACAACACGGGAGCTACGCTCCCTCGTGTCATTATGACCCCGTCCATCGGGTATCTACACATAACCAACAGTTTGATATGGGGTAACTACTACAAACACGCTTTTAAGTCTTAGACTACCGCACTTAAAAAATGGCTTGAAAGAAAGTATCAGTACACCCAAAATACTTTTTTTATTGTTTCGATTGTTCTCAAAATATATTGTTTTTCTTATAAGGGGGAAAAATTAAGTTATGGGCAGAATATCAGAAAAAAAACGATCTAAGTAATTAATAAACTTCTGTTATCCATCATACCTGAGCAATCCTTTGATTGAATGACATTGTTACTGCAGCCAGCAATACACGACCCATTAAAAGCATCACATTGTCTATTGCGACATTTTGGATTACAGGGTGTGCAGTTTTTCCCAAAATGTTTAGACTGGCAACCTAAAAACCAACAATTACAGTTACAAAACGCATAGATATATTCGAGATACTTAGAAACTCCTTAAAATGTGTTATATCCTATCCATCCGAGTCATTTATAAAGCATTGAATTAACTAATATACATGCCTTCCAAAAAGTCAGAGCATTTATCTATAAATCTTCAAATTTTCTAATAAATTTTTCATTGAAAGCACAACATACCCATCACCTTTACTTCACAAATCTCAATTGTTGCAAAGGAAGGTTCATAACCTGGACAATTTGTATTGACAGGTTTATATCTGGAATTATATAGAGCTATTCCTTGAGTTTCTTTGTTGATAGTCACATTCATAACTCTATCAATACAAGTCTTTGTGTCATGTTTGAAAACTTGATGATTAGACAAATTTGATGGAGGAATATAAGAGGAGTCATTAAACACAAACACAGAAAATCCAACGTGTCGATTTGGAGCTGAAATATATAGAAAAACCATTGAATTAAATTGTGTACAATCAAATCATGAGTAATTGGTAACACTACTGGCTTTTAAAACCCCTTTCCGTATGAAAATCCACTGTCTTTCTCTGTATCCTACAGCATTTTCACAGTAATCTACGGTATATCTACAGTATGCTACGGTATGCTAGCTCTGTATATACAGTAAATCTCTGTATGCCACTGTATTTATTTCCAGCATGCCACAGTTACTTACAGTAGGCCCTGATACGCCTACATTATGTCACTTTATGGCTACTGTTTCCTACAGACAACTACGGTAAACCACAGTATATGCCCCAGTACGCCCCTGTATATGTTCATTGAAGCAAAAAGAAGAATTTTACACACTCCCTGAGCACTGTACGGTTACCTAAGATGTGGGATTGTCAATTTAGTACACAGAGTTACTTACCTAAGAAATTTTTGAACATTATTTTAAACACATGGTAGTATTTTTTTTAAGTGTTAAGAGACTAATTGTGTTCTTTTATAACCCTGAAATAACTATGAAACATTAATAAATTGTTGCTTCGAAGAATATTTATCTATCAATTTTTAAAATTAATTTTTTATATATTCTTTGGTTTGATTTATTACTTAATTTATTTATTTTGCAAACACCTATTTAATCCAATTTATTTTGTTTACATAGATACATGTAAACAAAATAAATAAAAATTAATTTATTTATTTTGTAACTGACAAGACAACAAAGTGATTAAATATACATCCCGCCCCTAATTGATTTTTTTAGTTTTATTTTTATGTTAAAATCATTTCTCCTAAAATATGCTACAAAGTATTTTTTAAGCATATGAAAACAAATTCCAATAATTTTACGTTCATGATGGATATCAAAATAATCGTCAGATTATGCACAATATTAATTAGTCAATTGCAATTTCATATTTTTACTTTGTTTTGATTTTAAAAAATCGGTATTCAAAACCCTAACACGATTATGAAAGAACTTCAAAGCCATTGATTGTTTACAAGGGACATGGGGTACACAGTAATGACACCTATTGTCTTTTTCACTGACCACTATACCTTGTTTATTTTGTGACAGAGAGCGACCGTGTCCACTCTGCAGCTGTTTGAATAAACATTTTCTCTATGTGAAAAAACCGTTTTTGGCAAACAAAAACAAAATAAAAGTATCAAAAAAGATATTGGCGGATTAAGATTGTGCATTATGAGACGATTATTTTGATATCCAACACGGAAGTAAAATAATTAAAAGTAGTTTAAAAATGCTTCAAAAAGACTTTGAGAGACATTTTAGCGGAAACTTGTTTACATTAAATAAGCCAAATAAATCCAACTTTCGGGATTATAATTAATTAATTTGCTTTTATCGTCAATTTAAAAAATAAATAGATAAATATAATGTTCTTTTTACAATGATAAAATATGTGCTTAAAATCAGATTTATTTATTTAATTTCTAACAATTTTGTATAGTCAATTTTAAAATTAGAATAAATTATTTATTTTATTTATTTACCATTTATTTATTTCTTTTACACCTATTTAATCCATAAAATACTTGGAATGGCTTTTTGTACCTGTTGGAAAAAAAAATTACACCCACACACCCACCTTCACAACAAGAATAATGCTGCTTATTTAAAATAAATAGTTTTTAAAATCAATTCAATAATTGATTTTAAATGGTTAGTGAATAAATAGATAAAACAAATTTACAGCACGTATTTAATCATTGTAAAAAGATATTTATTTCTTACATTGACGATACAAGCAAATTAATTAATTATAATCCCGAAAGTTGGATTTATTTGGCTTATTTAATGTAAACCAGTTTCCGCTAAAATGTCTCTCAAAGTCTTTTTGAAGCATTTTTAAACTACTTTTAATTATTTTACTTCCGTGTTGGATATCAAAATAATCGTCTCATAATGCACAATCTTAATCCGCCAATATCTTTTTTGATACTTTTATTTTGTTTTTGTTTGCCAAAAACGGTTTTTTCACATAGAGAAAATGTTTATTCAAACAGCTGCAGAGTGGACACGGTCGCTCTCTGTCACAAAATAAACAAGGTATAGTGGTCAGTGAAAAAGACAATAGGTGTCATTACTGTGTACCCCATGTCCCTTGTAAACAATCAATGGCTTTGAAGTTCTTTCATAATCGTGTTAGGGTTTTGAATACCGATTTTTTAAAATCAAAACAAAGTAAAAATATGAAATTGCAATTGACTAATTAATATTGTGCATAATCTGACGATTATTTTGATATCCATCATGAACGTAAAATTATTGGAATTTGTTTTCATATGCTTAAAAAATACTTTGTAGCATATTTTAGGAGAAATGATTTTAACATAAAAATAAAACTAAAAAAATCAATTAGGGGCGGGATGTATATTTAATCACTTTGTTGTCTTGTCAGTTACAAAATAAATAAATTAATTTTTATTTATTTTGTTTACATGTATCTATGTAAACAAAATAAATTGGATTAAATAGGTGTTTGCAAAATAAATAAATTAAGTAATAAATCAAACCAAAGAATATATAAAAAATTAATTTTAAAAATTGATAGATAAATATTCTTCGAAGCAACAATTTATTAATGTTTCATAGTTATTTCAGGGTTATAAAAGAACACAATTAGTCTCTTAACACTTAAAAAAAATACTACCATGTGTTTAAAATAATGTTCAAAAATTTCTTAGGTAAGTAACTCTGTGTACTAAATTGACAATCCCTCATCTTAGGTAACCGTACAGTGCTCTGGGAGTGTGTAAATTTCTTCTTTTTGCTTCAATGAACATATACAGGGGCGTACTGGGGCATATACTGTGGTTTACCGTAGTTGTCTGTAGGAAACAGTAGCCATATAGTGTCATACTGTAGGCGTATCTGGGCCTACTGTATGTAACTGTGGCATGCTGGTGATTTATACAGTGGCATTCAGAGATTTACTGTATATACAGAGCTAGCATACCGTAGCATACTGTAGATATACCGTAGATTACTGTGAAAATGCTGTAGGATACAGAGAAAGACAGTGGATTTTCATACGGACAGGGGTTTTAAAAGCCAGTAGTGTAATCATCTATTTTTATGATTACAATTGATCATTATTTAATCGATTACTACGAAATAAAGTTCAATAAACATGAATACTTTTGATTACTATATGATAAAAATGATATGAAGAAGTTTATCATTTCATGAGAATTTTTATGACAATTAGTTTATTATATAATATCATTCAGTTTTAAATTTGATAATAATCCAATCATTTTTATGACTCTAATTTTGTCAAAATTATTTGAGTTTACCCTAATTTGGATCAGTTTCCGCATTTTTTTTTAAGGTTCATGTTCAGAATATTCGTATAAATGTTTTGTTTTATTTGTGGCCTGTTCCTTTTTGTATTTATATTCTGAAGCTTCTTTACATTGTGTACTTCATTTCCGTTTGGGGTGAAGAAGCACCTTTACAGAAGGCATAATAGATATATTATCACTCGAATGATTCAAATAAACATAGATGAAAGAAATATTTACTTGAACTCCGAAAAGATATCTCTAAGTAAGCAACGTTAGACATTTCTCTCAAAGAAAGTTTCCACCAAGCTTCCGTAACATTTTGCCCCCCTATTGTAAAACTGCATGTGCTTTCGTCAACACCGACTTGTAATTGTCCGTCCACTGCTTTCTCTGCATGATGTCCATTATCATATGATGTACTCTGGGATAGATTGCCTTTAATTGAATCGATCTGACTCAAGTTTTCTACAAATAAAAAGAAACAAAACAAGAACAACATTTTGTTCAATGTTTCTAACATTTATCGTTCATAAGTCGTCGGTAGATCACCAACTTTTAACATTGAGACTCTCATAGACGCTTCAACCGGTCTAAACCAGTTATGATAGTTTTCATTAAGTTGATTAGCGGATAAGAAAGTAATAACCGCGTTCTGTCTGCTACCCCTGTACGTACCTGGAAAACTGTATTAAACCTTTCAGAATCATTATTATTTACAGCATATTTGGATCATTTCTTTTTTTCTGTCTCTCTGTGTAGATTCGTATATGCCAGGGTTCTCCATCATTTAAAATTTTACTGTGTTGCAGAGTTTACGCGAAGCAACAGTTGAAATACTTAACATTTTTGAAAGTAAGTCTCCTTGATTATTGAATTTTTGTCAGTTTTCTTGACCGAATTACAAAAAAAAAAGAAACTCCAGAATGATAAAATACTTTTAAGAGTCCCTTGATATGTTGAAAATTTTAAGCAATTTATTAACATCGGTATAATGTTATGGTTGACTTACAGTGCTAACATGATTCCAGACTAGAAAGTCGTCTCTAGAAAAGACATATTCAAGGAAGGATATGGAGATAACGAACAGTATTCAATATCAAAGTCCATAAAACAATCAATATTAGAGCAGAGCAAACACAGATCTCCGAAACATCAGAGGTGGGGTCAAGTGTCATGGAGGAGTGAGCATCCCCTGCTAACCAGTAACACCTGCAGTATGCTCCCTGTCATGATCGAGAAAAACTATTGCAAAATACGTCGTCAATTCAATGTATAAATAATGGACTAACAATTAGTATGAAAAACGTCCGTTAGCATTTGAATTAATGATAAATTGTATTTGCTGACAAGGTCATCGTCTAGAGAATAAAACTTACGAAATGATGACTTTAAACGAGACTTTTGATATTCTTGTTTCATTAACTTGCTTGTCAATCATTTACCTCGTTTAAAAAAAATGCTCATATGTAGAGCATGTCGTTGCCTATCGAATTACCTGAGATATATACACTCCCTATGCAATTGATGAGGGTATATTTCTATATAAGTAAGGGAAGCTGACGATAGAAAAATTAGAGTCATCACGTTTTTCATATTGCTTGGTTGTTATATAGTAAAATATCCAAGTATGAACCAGATGTGTGGTATCTTTTATCTCAAGGTCTCCAGGATATATCGTATTGACCTGGGAATGTATATAAACACTGTAAATTGAAAATACGTCGTCGATATATCTTTATGTCGAGTCGAAGGCCACCGCAAGTGTTTTCTTCTTTTAACTTATAAGATTTTGCACAAATTCTGCTTCATATGAATACAGAAAAGGTCTCCTTATAACAGAGCGGAATTGGAACCCATAGGAATTCCAGCTGATCGTTGGAAGACGTGGTCTTCATATTTTGAAAGAATGATACGGTCAGTTACAATGTATTTTAATGCTACCAATTAACCGTTAGATTGAATTATGAAAACACATTATCTGTCTTTGCTCCTTCATGCGTAAAGTCCGGCGAGGAAATAATTGATTGCAATTAAGTGCTCAACCTTGTAGAATTTAAAGACGGTAGAATTGTTTGAATGAATTGAATCTATATGTTTGGATTTTCTAATTATAACAGATCTTACTGTGTCGGCAAAATTTTTACTGTGTCGCACGCATAAAATTTGTATCCTTACTGTGTCGGAGAAAATATTACTGTGTCGGGAGCAACACAGTAAAACGGCCCATGGAGAACCCTGCCGTGTATGCATATCTATATCAGTTGTGTTTAAATCATATACAGTGTAATTGTTATATTTTCAACGAAAAAGTCTGATGAAAAACGCCTAGCCAACCCCGTTTTAAAAACATGCAGATGAAACATATTCAAAAATCTTATTTGAAAAACAATATTTTATATTTGAAAATATTACTTTTATGAAAAAAGCAAAATAAAAAATGTAGTTTAAAAGTCTCACCTAGACATATTGTTACAAAAGTGAAAAACACAAGGACAATCACTACAATAACATTGTAAGATGTCATCCTCTCCACACTCTCCTGTTACTCATGACACAGACTGTTTTATTTTTTTTCCAAATACATGTAATAAACATGACGAAGAACAGGGAAAATATTTTATTTAGTAACCTAAAAATATCTGAAATTTGAAACAAGGAAAAAGTTTGTAACTTGTTATAACACATGTTTTGATATGCACACTGAAGTTAGACAGTAGCCTGAATCGGAAGTGTATTTACAATGGGTATCCTTCATTACACATGAAAACTTGCTTTTGAAAAATATGGCAATATGTGGTAAATGTATTCCAAATGAATGCAACTGTAAAAAAAATTCTTCTTATACAGTAATTTTCTTCAATCAGAAGGCTCTATTTCTAAACGAATAAGGAAGCTCCAATTCAGTTACTAACTTATCTTTATAACTACAAATTCTAAATTTTTTCTATAAACGCCCAATTTTAGCATCATATTCCCTAAAAAACGTAAAATGGTCTGTAATTCATGTGAACAATGATAGTAAACAAGGATGTGTACAGTGTTGATAAACAATTATCATAGGCGAATCTAAGTATTCAATATATTACAGGTTACTCTGCATAATATTTTGTCAGTGATGCCTTGCTTAAACTTTAAAAGATTGAGAGAACATTTTTTGATTGCAGTGAAATCATTGTGTATTTTGACTTATTATCTCAAAGATCACTATACTTTGAACATGAAAAAAAAATAGTTTGGAATTATAATTATTTAATCAATAAAAATGACGATGAAAATTGCACCTGATAAAACAACAAAACCATCTGAACTTACCAATGAATATCCTACACAAATCTTTGTTGAATTAAAGAAGAATAGAGGGATCCATGCTTTACATGTAGGATATATAAAACATAAAATGCAATTTTTCGTTGTTGATTAGCATTAAATTTGATTCAAATTTGATTTGGGTTTGGCTTTGCTATAAAAATTTCCTCAATTTTTCAGCAAGGATCTCAGAAATGAAAGTTTTGAAATCGAGAGCATCGGAAGGACCTCCAAGTGCCGATTTATAAAAGAGAATTTATTTCATCAATTGATTTGATTGCATTGATTTTTATTTATTTATTTATTTGATTGTTACTTAAGTTTTATTTCTTTTCTTTTTCTTAAATGATTTATTATATTGATTTTTTAAGCCCATTATGTTAGTTAATGTCATTTCCGTTTTGTTTGTTTGTTGTTAGCTAGGCTGCTAGCCAATACATTTTAATTGTTAATTTTACAATCATCTGTTCATAGACTGCAGAGAAAAATCTGTGCTGTTGAATGTATTGTGTTACTGTAAATATTCTTGTAGAACATGCTTTAACCTTATTCACAAAGATATATTTATATCAGCATTGTTCATGTAGTTCAATTTATATTCTTTGTTATAGGTATATTTTAGCAGTACTTACAATATAAAATGTATCTTGAAAGAGTTTCGAATGAATAAGAACAGTTTTAGTACTATATATAAAAATGTTTGAACATATCTTATTTTAAGTATTAAAATCATTTTGTTTAATGCGACATTGTGTTTCAACGCATTTTATTTGATTTCAGGCGGGTTTGTTTACGTTGGTAGTAAAAGTAGTAACCTAGTTCTCAGGGGGTCAATGTATTCTTGTGCGCTGTTTAGCATGTGACCTCTTTACCCCAAACTTCTTTAATCGGGATGTAAAAAGGACCGACTCAAGGATATTCCAATTTAATATAAGGCCAAACATTTGCAATTGTAAATATAAGGAAATAAAAAAGGTAAATAAAAGTGTCTTTATTAATAAAGTCTACCGGTGCTCCAAGTATTAATTAAAACCAAAATCAAAACAATCCTGGCCCTGTATATTTCTAAAATATATAAATGATGTAAAAACTTATAGTTCATACTATTAGAATTAATTAAATTAAATGTAGTGAAAACATATAATCATATGTGTAATATGAAAGCCATGTCTCTATTCTTTCAAAAGTAATGACAAGTTTTAAGCGTTAAAATTTAAAAAGTAAGTAAAACTTCAAGATCAATGTTTGGGGGGAAAAATTCATAGTATATTTGGAAAGGTTTTGTCATACGTTATATACATTTGAAATATGAAAACGCTAACTATTTTCTTTCAAAGATATGACCAAGGTAAAAGTTTTCAGTGACAGACCAATCTTCCCTTGCTTTTTCAGAAACGGGCAATAAAAGTTGTGAAGATATATACAAATATGAGCATGAAATTTAGGGTTGCATCTCCCTGAATGATTTTCATTCCGTGTGTTGACCCAAAATCATGAATGGAATGTCAAACTTATCATTGATGCGCTTCTTAACTGATACAGGTCATATTGAGGACATTTCCAGTGTAAGGGGATGGAGATGTATTATTGGGTTTCATAATTATCCTTTATTCTACTAGATTCACAACACAAAAAACAGAATGACGTTTGGTCATATGAAAAATAAATCAATCATTTTGACGTACAGGATCATTCTTTTTACTATATGTTTACTATTTTTTTCATACTAATTTTTATTCCATTATTTAAACACTAAATTGACGAGGAGTTTTCCTTAATCCCGATCATGAGAAGGTGCACTCAGCGGGTTTGACCAATTGTCATGAAAGGATCACGCCTCCATGGCACTTGATCCCACCTCTGATGTTTTGAATGTCCGTGTTTGCTCTGCTTTTATTCTGTAATGTTTAATGGACTTAAATCTCGAAAAAAATTTCTTATCTCCGAATATTTCATTATATGGTGGAGACTTACTATCATGTCACAGTTTTTAGAAAAGTTTTTATTTTTTTGATTTTTTTTTCTTCTTGAGCTTGGAGAATACCTTCCACCACC